>JAQZBX010075516.1:0-14599 GCA_029593785.1 Cabassous unicinctus
TTAGGGTATCAATTTCTACTCTATCTATTCTGTTTTCTTCTTTTTTTAAATTAATATTACCTTTTTCTTTTCAGCCCATTCTTTACACTTTCTCTCCCTCCTCATCATTCTAGCCCTCTAAATCATTATACATATATTCCTCCACTTGTTTTCCTAGTCTATTGTAGGTGCTCCACTTTTTTTCCTATTACTCTACACTGCCTACATGAGTTAAATATTCATTTAACTAAGTCTTATTCAGCCCCTTTCTAACTTTTATCAATATTACTATTATACTTCTTCCTTTCTTACATCTTTCAATTCCTCTGGCCCTAATCTTTTGTCTTCAAGGTAACATAGAAAGAAGCAAGGAAATAAAATAAGAAGAAAAAATGTCAAAGAGAAAGCTTAAAACACACAGAGAACCACCAGCTAAATAAAACTCTAGAGCAGAGAGAGAAGCTAATCAACTGCATAAACCCATCAAGAGAAAATGATGACTAGAGGGCAACAAAAAATTACAAACCACACTGAGAAACAGGAAGACATGGACCAGTCCAATGAACAAACTAAAAACCAGGAAGAGATGCAGAACGTCAAACAATTAATGAAAGCTTACCAAACTAATAACATGGACCAACTTATGAAGTGTAGGAAGAGATTAAGGATATTAAGAAGACACTGGGAGAACATACCAACGAAATTGTAAACATACATAAAAAGATAACAGATATGATGGTGATCAATGACACAATCCAAGAAATAAAAAAGATGCTGGATTCACATAACAGCAGATTTGAACGGGCAGAAGAAAGAATTAGTGATGTGGAAGACAATACGTCTGAAATCAAACAGATAGTAGAACAGATAGAACAGATAGACAAAAAGATATAAAAAATCCAGCAGGGCTCATGGATTTAACTGACAACACAAAACGCACAAACATACACATTAAGGGCTTCCCAGAAGGAGAAGAGAAAGGAAAGGGAACAGAAGGAGTGTTGTGGGAAATAATGGCTGAAAACTTCCCAACTTTATTGAGAGAGATGGATGTGCAGAACCAGGAAGCAGAGCATACCCCAAACAGTATAAATCCCAACAGGCCAACTACAAGACATATACTTGTTAAGGTATCCAATGCTCAAGACAAAGAGAAAATACTCAAAGCAGCAAGAGAAAAAAGAACCATCACATAGAATGGAAGCGCAATAAGATTAAATGCTGATATCTTATCTGAAACCATGGAGGCAAGAAAATACTGGTATGACATAGTCAAAGTACTAAAAGAAAAAAACTTCCAGCCAGAAATTCTCTATCCAGCAAAACTGGCATTCGAAAATGATGGCGAGTTCAAAATATTCACAGATAAACAGAAATTAAGAGAGTATGTCAATAAGAAGCCTGCACTTCAAGAAATACTAAAGGAAATTCTACAAGTTGAAAGGAAAAAACAAGGGAGAGAGAGTTGGAGGAGAGTTTAAAAAGAAGTAAAAAGACAAAAACAGAAACAAAGCAACATATGACACACCTTAACCAAAGAAAATATGGCTGAAGTAAGAAATTCATTGCAAGTAATAACATTGAATGTTAATGGATTAAATTCACCACTCAAGAGACACAGATTGGCAGAATGGATAAGACAATATGATCCATCTCTATGTTGTCTACAAGAAATTCACTTTGGACCCAGGGATTTAAGGAGGCTGGAAATGAATGGCTGGAAAACAATTTTACATGCTAACAATAGCCAATAAAGGGCAGGAGTAGTTTTTCTAATATCAGACAAAATAGACTTTAAATGCAAAACTATTGTAAGAGACAAAGATAGACACTATATATTAGTAAAAGGGGTAATCTCTCAAGAATAGAAAACATTCATAAACATTTATGCACCTAATCGCGGTGCCTCAAAATACATGAGGCAAACTCTGGAAAAACTAAGTGGAGAAATAAACTTCTCTACAATTATAGCAGGGGACTTTAATAAACCATTATCATCATTAGACAAAACATCTAGACAGAGAATCAATAAAGAAACAAAGATTCTGAACAATGCATTAGAGGACCTGGACTTAATAGACATATACACAATACTATACCCAAATACAGCAGGATTTACATTCTTCTCGAGTGCACATGGATCATACTCCAAAATAGACCACATGCTAGGCCACAGAACAACTCTCAATGAATTCAGAAAGATTGAGATTATAAAAAGTAATTTCTCTGACCACAATTGAATGAAATTGGAAATCACTAAGGGCCAGAGAAACAGATTAAGCACAAAGATACGGAAGTTAAACAGCACATTCTTAGACAAACAGTGGGTCAAGGAGGAAATCTCAAAAGAAATCAGTAACTACCTTGAAATTAATGAAAATGACACCACAACATATCAAAACCTATGGGATACAGCGAAAGCTTTCCTGAGAGGGACATGAATAGCCATAAATACATGTATTAAAAAAGAAGAAAGAGCTAAAATTGAAGACCTAACTGCACACTTGGAGGAATTGGAAAAACAACAACAAACTAAACCTAAAGGAAGTAGAAAGAAGGAAATAACAAAGATTAGAGCAGAACTAATTGAAATACACAATAAGAAAGCATTAGGAAAAATAAAAAAGAAAAAAACCTGATTCTTCGAGAAGATCAATAAAATTGACAAACCCTTAGCCAGACTAACAAAGAACAAGAGTGAAGAGATGCAAATACAAGAAATAAGGAATGAGCAAGGGGATATCACTACTGACCCCACAGAAACAAAGAGTATTATAAGAGGATGCTTTGAAAAATTATATGCCACAAGAATAATTTAGAGGAAATGGGCAAATTTCTAGAAACTCACAAACAGCCTACACTGATGAAAGAAGAAATTGATGAACTCAACAGTCCAATTACAAGTAATGAGATAGACTCAGTCATCAAAAACCTCACAACTAAGAAGTGGCCAGGACCAGATGGCTTCACAGCTGAAATCTACCAAACATTCCGGAAAGAGTTAACACCAATTCTGCTTAAAATCTTCCATGAAATAGAACTAGAATGAATATTGCCTAACTCATTCTACAATGCCAGCATTACCCTAATACCAAAACCAAACAAAGATACCACAAGAAAGAAAAATTACAGACCAATTTCATGAAGTTATGATGGAGCATACATGATGAAATTGATTCCTCCCTTGTCCTTTACATCTTTCAAATTCAGGTTTTTATTCCATTATTTTATGGACCTCCTACGAGAAAGCATAATTTCTTAAGTTCTAAAAGTACTTTATAAAATCTAATTGGCAACATTGTACAAACTTCAAGAGTCCCCACTCTATTTATTCTTCTAAATGCATGTATAAAGGTCTTTCCCTACATTAGAAAAACATATGTAATATGGACCCATGTATAAGTATTTGTGTATAAGTATGTATGTTTATACATATATTTATATTTAACTGATCAATAAATCAATTAATGTTGTTCTTGTATGTATCAATGTGATTTAAATGTATGTTAATAAAGATTCTTCATATCTTTACATTAATGAAATTAAAGAATGATATATTTATTTAATTGTATATTTTAATGTAGAGTTATAAATGAGTCCTTGTATTCATGTAAATGGATAAGTGTAAAATTATTTTGCATTAATAATGTTTTATTTAGGTGTAGGTTTCATACTAACTTACATAATTCTGAGAATTAACTCATATGATTTTAAATTATATCTACTAAAAATTGCATATAATCTACATATAGAAAATCTAATTATTATATATTTATATATTTATTTTGTCAGTGTATGGTAAAAAAATTCATTTCATAAAGCACTCTCTTTTGACTTTCATTTGTGTGGCCCCACTCTTAGTCATTCCAGTCATTTGTTCATTTGTTAACCAGATATTTCAGGAAAAAATCTTTGGCTTGGGAAAATACATACAATTTTACATATATGGGGTAATTCTTGTACCAACTAAATTAGGTGGGTAGTATTTGTCCTTTTATAGATGAGAACACTAAAGTATGCAGTGATAAATTACTATGTACAAGGTTAAGTAAGTAACTATTTACAAAGCAAGATTGAAACCAAATGTGCCTTATTCTGGTTTATCCTTTTTATCACTGAATTGCCTTTTTGCATTAGGGGCTAACTGCTTACCTTAATCATCATAGAGACGGAATAGATAGGGTTATGTCTCACATTTTCCCATTGCTTTTTCCCCCAAGCAATATTACCCTATAAAAGAAAAGGAATTATATTTAAGGAACTTCACTAGCTTTCACTCTTTATCCTCTATTCAATATTTCATTCTGTGAGAAGAAGAAGAAAACCTTCAAAATAAAGGATAAGCTAACTCATAAACAAGATAAAAATCATTAGAAAATGATTTCAAAACTCAGTCCTCTAGGGTGCTGAGCTCAAGAGATAACTTTACCCTTGTTCACATCCTGTGCATTTATATTTCTAAAAACCAAAACAGTAATATAGGGGGCAGATGTGGTTCAAGCAGTTATACACCCACCTCTCACATGGGAGGTCCCAGGTTCAGTTACTATTTCCTCCTGAAAAAAAAAAAAAACAAAACAAACAAACAAGCAAAACAAATGAAAAAAATAATTCAGGAAAGTCAATGTGACTCAGTGGTTGAGCGCTGGCTTCCCACATACAAGTTCCTGGGTTCAATCTCCAGCTATCATTAACTCAAAATAATAACAATAATAATAGTAATGTAAATATTCCCACTTTGATACACTATTTTATTCTCTATAGAGAGGATCACATTTATCTACATCTCATTCCCTCCCCTTTTTCCCTCTGGACTAGGAATATGAATCAATGTGAATACCCTCCTGTATTCTTATGATAGAATTTTATGGGATAGGGAGAAAATATTTTGATGGCAAAAGATTTAAAAGAAGTTATGTAGTAATACTATTTCTTTATTTTATAGAAGATATAACTAATGTGTAATTACATAAATGAAGAATTTCATTAATTAATATATTAAATATTTCAAAAGCAGAATGAAACTTAAAAATTCCTGTTTTATAATTAAAATACTGAAGTTAATGTGATGTGCTATAAATGAGAAGATGCAATAAAGGCTCTCTTCCAATTCATATAATCTCACTGCAGAAAATGAGAGATAAGCAAATCACATTATTTCTCCAGAATTTTTCATTTATTTATTGTTGACATTCATTTATTGTATTTTGCACCATGTATTAAAGATGCCACATAATAAATCCAAATTCTACCCTCAAGATATTACTATCCACATATATCAGACAATAAAAAGAAATTATGATGCTTGCTATAAAAATAAATTGCACAGAAATTATGAGAATGAGAAAAATGGCATAATTGATGCTCCATGCATGAGGGGAGTGAAGCTGAAATTTTGCATAAATGAGTGTGTTTTTGTGTGTATATAGTGTATTTTGTCTGCACAGGCTTCACCCTGAGCTGCCTGGGATTGGGCAAAATGGGATATCAGTTGAGTTATTAAAGTTGATAAGAATCAATAGGAGACTAATCTCATAGGATTAATGAGGATCACAATTAGATTGATTTTCAAAATATTGTAACAGACCCAAATGTACTGTACTGAGTTCACCAACAATGTTCAGATGCTTTAGTTCAGAAACAAGAAAGTGAATGCTGAGTTGAGGCCGAGGTGAGAATTTGGAAGTGGAAGAATGTGACTAGAGGTTTGAAAGAGTTACCAAAATGGGCTGACCTCAGAATTAAATGATGCCAGACACAGAGATAGATTTTGATCAAAGAGAGAAGATTTGGGAGTGGAACTCATGATAAGGCTGAAGTATAATTGAAGGTAATTAAGAGAGTAAGGGCAAGGCTGGGTATACAAGAAAAGTAAGAGATATGTGAACATTAAAATTTTGGAGATAAGGAAATTGTAAATGATGAAAAGATTAAACATGTTAACTTGGAAAGCATTTCTAAAATTGAATCTAGATATAGGTAACAAGTGTTAAAAAAATAAATTCAAGCATCATCCTATGAGTCAGAGATTTTGGATGAACTTTGATTCTACATAAGTCAATGAAAGGACTGGTGACAGAGAGGAAAAATGTGAGCTAGGTGACAACATTTTTAGTAATTGTTAAAAGATCCCTGGATATTTATAAATCACAGATTTAAGAAAGGTTATTGGAAGAAAAGAATAGAACATCATGAACAAAAGATGAACACATTCATGTAAGTAAGTCATCACAGGCAGGAAGAGACCATGGGAATACATTTTCCATCTTCACCTCTTCAATGATAGATCAGAGACAAAAATAGCATTGTATTCTTGTTATTATTAATGGTAAGAATAGTAAGGAATAGTAACATAAACAAAAATGTAGATACTTTTGAAACAGTATTTGACAAAATTCTTATCTAGTGAGTGAGAGATCTGCATGATTTAATAATAATAAATAAAAGTGGATGGCATAAATCAGAAAATTAAAATATATATAATAATTAGAAAATCTGATTATTGCGTCAAGGAAGAGATTAATAGAGTTTGTAGATGCCAAATAATTAGGGAGGAATCAACATGAAGCAGAAGACATGGGCTTTCATGTCCAACAAAACCTTACACAGACAACTTTAGTAGAGAATCTAATCAAGGGCTGGGGAGCAGTAAGTCACTCTATGAAGGATTTTATAGGTATGAAAGACACTGCCATCTCCTCCATGGAAGGCACTATATATGAACTGCTTTGAGGAAGAAACCTCAAACCCAGTCCTAAAGCACTGGGCTTCAGATGACTTGCCATTCTAGCCTGACCATTATCAAGTAATCAGCATGAGAACAAAGAAGAGATATTCAACCTGATGAAGAAAGTAATAAATAATTATCAGTAGCCAAAATTTATTCTAAGTGAAAAGAAAGGTGAAAAAGGAAATTTGACAGCATGGATATAAAATTATAATTCTGATTGTACTTACTCATTAAAAGTAAATATTTCTAGTGGATCAGAATAAAAGGTATGACTTTATAATTAATAAATCAATTAAGTTTATAAAATGAAATACTTGTTTGATAACTATGAAAAATTAATATATTTGGAACAATAAAAATTGAGTCATTGTTCAATTAATTTGCATTTTTTAGAAGAAGAATGGAATATTCTTCAAAGAAATTAAATTGAGATTGGTACAATGAGAATGTCTATATGACTAGTCATAAATACAATATATGATTATCATGAAAAAAATAGATGCAATTGGCAAGCATCCAAGTAAGCAAATTCTGGATAGTGCTTTATGACACACTCACACACACACACACATCCTCATGAATGAGAGGTTTGAAACTATTGCTCTAAACATGTAAAATTTTGCTTTTCTAGATCTGTTGGGAAGATGGAGAGAAAAAATCTTATGGTCATCAGTGAATTTATCTTTCTGCGATTTTTCAACTCAGCAGATCAGCAATGACTCTTGACACTTCTTCTCTATGTACTTGGTCAGCATATCAGGAAACATAATCATTGTCTTGGTCATGAGCTGTGACTCTTACCTCAATTCCCTCATGCATATCTTCTTTAGCAACTTGGCCTTTGTGGACATCTGTTATACATCCTCAACAGTCCCTCAAATGGTAGTGAACACTTTGACAGATTCAAAGACTATATCCTTTCAGACTGCCTCACCCAGCTCTTCTTTGTTTCTTTTGTGAATATGAAGTGACTTCTTCTCTGTGTGATGGCATATATAGGTATGTGGCAATCTACTATCCTTTACATACACCAGCCTAATGAATCTCTGCCTTTGTGTCTAGCTGGTGACTGGGCTCTGGATTGTGACCTATCTCCATGCTCTCTTACATACTGTCTTAATGGCACATCACTCCTTCTGTGCTTCCAAAGTTGTCCTTAATATTTTCAGTGATCTCAACCTGCTCCATCAGCTATTGTGTTCTGATATGTCCTTCAACATGCTATCTACATGGTAGGAGTTCTTTTGGCTTTCACAACTTTTATCTGCATTCTCATATCTTATGTACTTATCTTCTACATCATTCTCAAGGTCATTTCTACTCAAGGGAAGCACAGCCTTTTCTGCTTATGGCAGTTACCTGTCAGTCATGCTGTGCTATGACACAGTCATTGCTGTCTACCTCAGCTTTTCTTCATTGCAAGTACATATGAGAGACATACTGTCATCTATCATGTATACCACAATGACACTGATGTTGAATTCTTTTATCTACAGTCTAAAGACTTTGCAAGTACACAGCTTTTATCAGCAACCAGGTCCTTAATGAGTGAATTACCAATACTAGTTTAGTGATAAAAAAAAATAAAAAGCTTCCATACAGGGCAATAAGATAAATCAACTCTGTTGCTAAATGTCTCCTTTATGTTTGATAATGTGTTATACATGTTTTATGGATTTACACACTAATTAATTTGAAGAACTATATGAGATAAAATTATAAAACTCTTCTTTCAGGCAAATAAAGACAATCCTAAATTATAGCATAACCAAAGCCCAGCTTATAAATAAAGTAACGATCTATGATTCTATACAGTGGACCTTAGAGATAAAATATGACTCTCTGTGAAAAATGTTCTCAAACATTATAGATTAAGACAGATAAAGATAAATCATTCACTTAGGATTTATATGTTCAAATTTTGAATTAAATATACATGGATTCAAGTAATGCCTCCACAAATTAGTGGAACAAGGAGGCTGTCTCATTTTTTAACACTTTATTTCCTATTCCCAAAATTCATCCAAGTTAAAGAATGTTTATTAAATCAATTTTCACTTCAAACCTAGTCCATAATTCCATTCTATGATCCAAATGCTACTCAAACTTGTTCTTTAATGGTTTCTAGCAAAAAGTAGCACACATTCCTCAGAATTGCTTTCCTAGATATCTACCCAGGACAGAGGTTAGCTGTCCCCCAATATTAGTCACATTCTAAATATATTCCATATTTGAAGAAGAGACTAAATTGTAAGTATATTTTTCTTTCATTTCAGTCAATTAAATGCTTTCTGTCCAAATAAAACTTCAAATTCTTCAGGACAAAGACTTACCCCCAAATGCATGGGTTTTGTTTCATGTATTGCCCCAAAAAATTCAATACACAACATGCCAAAATGTTTATATTTGGGATTATTCAGTCTAGTGAAGTCCATGTAGGATTGAAACATTCCTATACATCATGATTGATTATTCAACTTATTCCAGTTCTTTATAGAGTACCATGTATGGAAGTGAATGAAAACCATGTCTGCCTGTTGTTTTACAACCTTACAATTTATGCTCATAAATGTTTGAATGAACACATGTGCATATTTGTGGTTGTAAATACACAGATACAAACTCACACATATAACACAACCTTCTCAACGGAAAACAAATAGTTTCAGGAATAGCAAAATTTAAATTATTTAGGGAAATAATACAACAAAGATCAAAGGCAGTATCAAATTTTATTAGCAGTTCAAATATCACAAGTGACATGGATGAAAGAAAACCATGAAGGCGGCAACCATTGGTGCACCTCCCAAGAATTCTTTACCATGTAATATGCCTCCATGCCCCAGATTTTGAAAACTAGTTCTCCAAATCATACATGAGGGGCATTAGCTTACACTAAGGGCATTATTCCAGTCAAGAAATACTCTTCCATTTTATATAATAATTGTATATATGCCCTTGACATGTTTCAGCAAGAGATTTCCATGTATATACTGATTCTACATTTGCTCACCATAAGCTACATAAGGAAGCCAGGTATAGCTTCCTAAACCCATTTCATAAATAAGACCCTCAGTTATCTTTCCCCTAGAAACTGCCAGCAGTAGATATTAGAAAAAGCAGAAAAGGACTTTTTGATCTGATAATTTCTTCTGCTTCTGGTCCCAGAGCATGAAAAATATCCACAGCCTGGCTTCTAACTTCTTTCCCTCTAGCCACTCACAGGAGTGGACAAATGCAGAGTGGTAGGTGTTATAGATGTTTTCACAGCGTGGGTGGCTGGTTGAAAGGAAATGTATTTCAATAGATAGCCCTGTTTATTTCAGGTGACCAAGGCAGCATTGGTGGAAAATTGTTTTTTGTTCTTATATATGAACTATTTTTTATGCTGTAATGGCTGCAAGTTATTGAATTTTCTACAAGAAAGAGAAAAGTTTGCTAATAACCAATCCGAAACAAATGAAATATTGTTTTTAAATTATAAAATGGAAAAATATGAAAAATTAAAGAGTTTTGGATTTTAAATGCACCAATGTCAAATAATATTGATCATGTAAAAACACTGAAGTGCAGAAGAAGTGTTGTAAAACAAAATTAAGTAAGGTGAAGAACAGTTTGATTTTTTCTACCAGCAGTATAAGGAGAGAAAAAGTAAAATGAAGAAAATTAGCAAATAAAAGCAGAAGAAAATATAGTGCAGCCAGAAGCTCTCAAAGGAGAAATACTTGATGCTAACTTGTAGCCCAGGGTTCAGCCTGGTCCCTGCACAAAGCCTGGAGCCCCCAAAACTCTCCACCCTGGATATGCACTTAAAATTCCGCACAAGGTTTCTGCAGAAATTCCTAAGATATTTCTTGACTTTGCACTCATTTTCTACTCTTCTTCTTTGATCAACTGGCTCATATCAAGTACTGTGAACCTGTATTATTTGAATATAAAGTATGAATATGCTGATATTAAGAGGTGGTTTAAGGGAAACTGAAAGATTTTAATCTGTACATTTTCTGTACATGAATCAGATAAGGATCTATGGCAGCTATCTTACTATCTTTAGAAAATAAGTATTAAAACATAGATGTATACTGACTTCCTCCTATGATGTTCTCATTGAATACTGAGGCAACAAATATGAAAATGAGTATATATCAATGTCAGATCTGGCACAGCCAGATCGAAAAGCACCAACAGGCAAACCTCTTGACATTCTTTTTATGGTTAGAGAAAGCAAAAAGCTCATAATTGTTTAAAAGGAAAATATATGAGGAAAATGAAAGAGATTAAAAAAAACAAAAACTAATGTAACACAAGAGTTCCAGAAGAAGAGATCTAAGGAAAGTTGTATAAAATAAAGATAAAATATAATATTTCTTTGATTTGTTTTTGCTTCTTTTTTTAAGATTGAAAAAATGTCACAAAAATGCATGATTGGACAGATTCTAAGATCAGATGTAATACTACCTGTGAGTTGAAGTTTTATAATAAAAGACTAACAATTCATTAGACAATAATGGCTAGGGATAAAATTGATAAGAATGTGAATTTAAACAGTATGAATTTCTAATAATATTTTGTCAGTGTGCTGCATCTGGTACACACAGGAAAGCACACCGACCCACATGCACACACAGCCAAAGGAAGCATGCAGGAGCTAGACATGTATACTTTGGATTTTGAAAAGAAAAAGAATGGTGGAAGATACCACTACTGAGAAAATAAAGAATTAGTATACTTGTTGGAGTGAGATGCAGTCTCATAAGGAATTCCTTGGGAAATAATATTGAAAAACAAATATGGAAGAATTACTCTGACTTTATTTAAAGAAGTAATGAGAATCTTTTACCTGGGTAGGTTTTCAGTATTGCTAGAATGCTATTGCAATCAAATGAGCATTATTTTGTAGAGAAATAGACAAGTAAAAGAGTGGAATGGAATATAGAAGCTTAAAACATACCCATATATAAATGTAGACAGGCAGATGATGATAAAGATAGATGATAGGTAGATAGAGAGAAAGATAGATAGATAGATAGATAGATAGATAGACAGATAGATAGATAGATAGATAATGTTGTTGGAGTGTGAATAAAACCCCCACAAAAATATTGATGTCTTAACCCTTGATTCTATGGGCATGAAGCCATTTGAAATGGGATCTTTGTAGTTTTCTTAACGTATATAATATATCAGCCTGAGCCTTAATCCTACATAAATGAAGACCTTATAAGCAGAGGAAATTCAGATACAGTCAGCCAGTAGAAGACAGAGGAAGAGAAAGATTATCATGTGCAAATTTCAGAGATTATGGATTGCAGCAAACCACCTCTAGAACATTATAGATTTTGTACTTCTAAACCCCAAAAGAGTGAATCAATAAATTCCTGTTTTTAAGACAACCAGTTTCTGATATTTGTTATTATCAACTAAAATATATGCAGATATAAAAAATCTGTATATAGAATATTGTGGGGCGAAGATTGCATTGAAGTAGGTCGGCTGTGCTCAATTCTCTTACAGAAACAACAGAGAAAGGTGGCAAAGGAGACCAAATTAGGTTTCAGAAGCCTACCTACCATGTGAAGTGGGTGTAGCTCAATGTAGGGACACCTGTCTTGCATATAAGAGGTCCCTGCTTTGATTCCTTGTACCTCCTAAGAGAGGGGATCCAGAGAATAATTCACTTGGCTGTCAGACACCCAGGCAGCACCTTATGACAGAAAACTTACAGACTGAGCTGTTTTTTATTTTTAGGCGTTTTGATCTATTTTTTAATTTTTATCATGTTTTAAAATTCTTTATTTTGTCCACAGAAACTGGATACTTCACCTCTGGATGGCAAGCTGAATAGAGGGCGATTGATGAGCACCAGCACCCTGAGATATTTTCTAGAAGTCTAAGAGAGAAAGCTGTTTTTCCTGGGTTTCTGTTTATTTGTTTTTGGTTTGCTTCATTTTCTATGCTCTTAATATTTTTTCAAGGGAACACAGACAACTACAAGAATATAGAATAAGAGGTGTCAACTGTGAAAAAGGAAGTTTAAAATAAAACACAAAATAAACCTTAGAGTAAAAACTGAAAATAAACATCTGAATAAGCCCAAGATAAACAGATGCCTAGACACACACACACACACAAAATATTACAAGCCAAATTAAAAAACAGGAAGACATGCCCTGTCAAATGAGCAAACAAACAAACAAAAAACAGTAGGACATGCAAACCATGGAACAACTAAGCAAGGATATCCAAACAAATATCATGAATCAATTTAATGAAGTAAAGGGAGAGATAAAAGATATTAAGAAGACACTGGGGAAATATATTGAAGAAATTGTAAACATACATAAAAAGATTATGGATCTAATGGTGATAAATGACACAAGAAATCAAAATACATTGGAAGCACATAACAGCAGATTAGAATAAACAGAGGAAATAATTAGTGACACTGAAGATAGAACATCTGAAATCAGATAGATAGTAAGATAGATAAAATGATAGAAAAATATCAGCAGGGACACAAGGAATTGAATTACAATGTGAAATGCACAAACATATACATTATAGGTATCCCAGAGTGAGAAGAGAAAGGAAAGGGGACTGAAGGAGTGTTGGAAGAAATAATGACTGAAAATTTCCAAACTCTTCTCAGGGAAATGGACATACATGTCCAGGAAATGCAGCAAACCCAAAACAGTATAAATCCTAACAGGCCTACCATGAGATATACACTTATATTTTCAAACACTCAAGACTAAGAGAGAATACTGAAAGCAACAAGAGAAAAGAGATCTATCATATACAATGGAAGCTTGATAAGATTAAGCACTGATTTCTCATCTGAAATTATGGAGGCAAGAAGAAAGTGTTATGACATATTTAAGGTTCTAAAAGAAAAAAAAATGAGAGAGAGTTCAAAATATTGAGGGAGAATTCAAAATATTCACAGATAAACATAAATTAAGAGAGTCTGTCAACAAGAAACCTGCCCTTCAAGAAATACTAAAACATTTATACAATCTGAAGGGAAAACAGAATATGAACATTGATATTCAGAGCAGCATTTTTCACGACATCTGGAAACATCCCAGATGTCCACCAAGTGATGAATGGATAAACAAATTGTGGAGATTACACACAATGGAAAATTATGCAGTGTTAAGAAGAAATGAAGTCGTGAAACATATGACAACATGGATGAACCTGGAGGGCATTATGTTGAGTGAATCAAGCCAGACATGAAAGAAAAAATACTGTATGATTGCCCTATTATGAAATAAATATATTATGTGAAATATGAATATGGGTAGAATTGCATATATAAAACCATTTTTCTTTGAAGTTAAACAAATGTAATAGTAAAAAATGTTAATATCAGACAAAAAATCACATACTAAGTGTAGGAGACTAGACACAGAGTACTACATATTGTATAATTCCTCTTATATAAAATGTAAATATAAATCAGTTTATAAAGATGAAAGGAGATTAGTGGTTTTGTAGGTTTGAGGAAGGAAAGCTAAGCAGTGTGGAGTCTTTCATTTTGGAGTAGTGAAATAGTTCTAAAATTTTTGAGATGATGAATTTACAAAATTGTGATTACACTAAAAGCCATTGATTATACCCTTGGAATAGAATAGCCAGAAACAGCAGCTATGTGCAATGGCAGAAGCATAGAGAGAGTGGGAGGTAAGGAATTTTCTGTTCATTTTTTGGTCTGTTCATTGCTTATTATTATTGTAATAATGAGATGTTCTAATAATGATTGAAGTGATGAAAGCAAAACTATGTGATTATAGGCAATACCATTGATTGAACAATTTGTATGAATTGTATGTTTATTAATATGTATCAATAAAATTTATTTGTAAAAAATAAATACTAAAAGGGATC
>JAQZBX010075517.1:0-14583 GCA_029593785.1 Cabassous unicinctus
AACTCAAAATGGATCAAAGACACAAAATATAATAGCTAGAACTATCAAACTCCTAGAAGAAAATTTAGGGAAGCATCTTCATGACTTTCTGCTAGGCAATGGCTTCATAGACTTTATACCCAAAGCACAAGCAACAAAAAAGAACATAGATAAATGGCACCTCATCAAAATAAAAATAAAAAACTTTTGTTCCTTATAGGACTTTATGATGAAATTAAAAAGACAACCTATGCAGTGGGAGAAAATATTTGGAAACCATATATCCAATAAAGGATTAATATCCAGTATACATAAAGAAATCCTTCAGGGAGCAGTTGTAGCACAAGTGATTGAGTACCTGCTTCCCATGTACAAGGTCCTGGGTTCAATCCCTGGTACCTCCTAAAAAACAAACAAACAAACCAAACAAATGAAAAAAAACAAAAACAAAAACTCTCATTGGGGAGCAGATACAGCTCAGTGGTTGAGCGCCTGCTTCCATGTACAAGGTCCTGGGTTCATTCCCCAGTACCTCCTAAAAAAAAATAAAATGAAATCCTTCAACCTGACAACAAAAAGGCAACCTGAAAAGACAACCTGATTTAAAACGGGCAAAAGAAGTAAACAGACAACTCTCCAAAGAAGATAGGCTAATGGCCAGAAAGCTCATGAAAAGATGCTCAACAGCATTAGCCATTAGAGAAATGCAAATCAAAACCATAATAAGATACCATTTCATACTCATTAGAATGACTGCTATTAAAATAATGGCAATTAACAAGTGTTGGAAAGGATGCGGAGAAATAGTAGCACTCATTCATTGCTTGTGACAATTTTGGTGCAGCCAGAGTGGAAAACAGTTTGGCGGTTCCTCAGAAACCTACCTATAGAATTGCCATATGACCCAGAAATCCCAATACTGGGTATATACTCAAAAAAATTGAAAGCCGGGACTAGAACAAATATTTGCATCCCGATGTTCGTAGTGGCATTATTCACATTTGCCAAAAGATGGAGGCAACACAAGTGTCCATCAACCAATGAATGGATAAATGTCATATAGTCATACAATGGAATATAATTCAGTCATAAAAAGCAGTCAAGTTCTGATACATGCAACAATGTGGATGAACCTTGAAGATATCATGTTGAGTGAAATAAGCCAGACACAAAAGAACAAATATTATATGATCTCACGGATTTGAAACAATTAGAATAAGCAAAGTCATAGAGTCAGAATCTAGAATACAGGTTACTAGGGGATGGAGTGGGGATAGGGAATGTGACTTTAAAGCTTAAAATATACAAGGTTCCTACTTGGAATGATGGAAATGTTTTGGTAATAGAAGGTGGTGATGGTAGCAGTGAATCCTAAGTTATATCATGAGCTTTAATTAGTAGTAAAATATAAAAATGTGCAATCATCAATTTTAACAAATGCTCCATACCAATCCAAGGTGATGATGTTGAGGTGGTATATGGGAATCCTGTATTTTAGGCATGATTGTTCTGTAAACCCACAACTTCTCTAATGAAGAAATTAAAATTATCTGAGAGGGTGGAAAGTGGTGGTATCAAGTACACTTCTGTAAATTTGTAAGATATTATTATTATGTGCAGGGAAACCTTATCCATTTTGGGTCAGAACTAAAGGTTCTTTTCTGATGTGCCATCAGTAAGGCGATCTGTAAGACGTAAGGGAAATTCCTACTGGGTAAATTACATACAGAATATCAGTTTAATAAAAACTCTTAAACCTTTAGAAAATGCAGCCCAGATTGGAGCACTCAGATGTCTCTGGGAGAAATTTCATCAGGAAATAAAATTTAGAATAGTTAATACATTAAGCATTTTTTTAGAATAGATTTAGACAATTGTTGAAGAGTCTATATGTAAAAAACTCAGCAAACATGGAAAGTAAAATTCATCAGTGAAACTATCAGGGCCTCAAATTTTCTTGGTAGAAAAATTTTAGAGAACAAATTCAATTGCTTAAGAAATAGAGGGCTGTGCAAGTTTTCAATTTCTTCTGTTTTAGTGTTGATAAGATATGTATTAAAAGGATTTTGTCCATCTTTATATTAAGATGTAAAAATTGTTAGCATAAAGCAGCTAATATTATTTTCTCATTTTCCCTATCATATTTTCCCTATGATATTTGTAGGTTTTATAGTAATATCCCCTCTTTCATTTCTTATATTGGTAATTTAATTTTTTTCTTTTTTCTTTTTTCTTGAACAGTCTTGCTAGGGGTTTATGACAGTAAGCAAGGAAGCAAATTTGGTTTTGCTAGTATTTTCTGTTTTCTATTTCTTTAATTTCTGTCATTATCTATGCTAGTTTTCTTTTGCTTACTTTGGGCTTAATTCCTTTTCTTTTTCTAACTTCTTAAATTTAAAACTTAGAGACAGATTTTTAAAACATTCTTCTTTTCTAATTTAAACATTAAAACTAGGAATTTACCTATAATTCTTCTTTTGCTATCTTCCCCCAAATTTTGATATGTTGTATCTTCATTATCATAAGACTTGAAATATTTTATAATTCTCCTGAGATTTCTTCTTTGACCCATGAATTAAATAGAACTTTTGTTTCATTTCAAATTACGTGAGGACTTTTCTAGATGTCTTATTTCATTGACTAATAATTTAATTAAATTGTGGTCAGAGAATGTTCAAGAAATATTTTTCTGAAGCTAATTAAGAACTATTCTATGACAGTGCTTATGGTCTAATTTGGAGAATATGCTATGTGCCATTGAAAAGCATGAATATTCTGCAGTGTGAGGGTTGAACAACTAAGTTAGGTTGGTTAATAGGGTTATTCAAATATTTATATCCTTACTGACATTTTTTTTTATTGCTCTATCAGTAACAGAAGGATTTAAAATCCTTCTAGTTGTGTCCATTTTAGCTTTGTATATTTTGGAACCATGTTATTGGATGCACACATTAAAAATTGCTGTGTTTTATGGTAAAATGAGTCTTTTCAAAATATAAAATGTCCCTGTTGAAGTAATCTTGAAGTTTACTTTGTCTGATATCAGTGTAACAATATCAGTTCTATTATGCTTACTGTTGGTATGGTGTACCTTCTTCCATCCATTTACTCTCAAACTAATTCTTTTTTATTTAAAGTATATTCTTATATAAAGCATGTAATTGGGTTTTGGTACTCTATTCGATCTGTCTCTGCCTTGTTTTGTAGTATTTAGTCCCTTTATATTTAATGCAATTATTGATATGGTTGGAATTAAGTCTACCATCTTGATATTTATTTTCTATGGGTCTCTGTTTTTTTATTCCCGCTTTTCTTCTATCCTGAATTGTAGGTTATTCAAATTCATTTATATTCCATTTTAATTCAACTTTCTGCTCTTTATACCTGTTAGTACTTTTTTATAGCGATGGTCTAAGGACTAAAAAGATATCATTAACAATTCACAGTCAATGTAGAAGTAATATTACATGTAAACTAGGAGACATTCATGTAAAATATAAGTTCCTTACACACAATATAATATAATTTATCATCCCCCATTGTTTGTCATATAGTTTACATGTGCATACATGGTAAAATCCAAATGCAATATTGTTTCTGCTTTTAAATAGCTGTCTTTAAAGAAATTGAGAGAAGAATAAAATGAGAATATTTTGTATTTGCCCAAATATTTATCTTCATTGAAGGTTTTAACTCTTTCCTATAGATATAAGATTTATTGGTATATCCATTCAGTCTGAAGAATGTTCTTAAGCAATTTCTGTAGTGCAAGAGATCTTCTGGCAATTAATTTTCTCAGCACTAGTTTTCCTGAAAATATCTTCATTTTATACTTATTTTTGAAGAATATTTTTACCATATATAGAATTTTGTGTTGGGAGCTCTTTTCTTTCAGCAATTCAAAGGTAGTCTTTAATTAGCTTCTAGGCTTTATTATTTCTGCTAAGAAGTCAGCTGTCAATTTTATCATTGTTTTTCTGGAGATAATGGGTCTTTTTGTCTGACTCCTTTCAATATTTTCTCCTTCTTTAGTTTTTCAGCCATTTTAATAAGTTGGGTTTTGTTTTGCTTAGTTGTAGTAGTAGTAGACATTTACTTGGGTTTTTCTATGATTCTTGGATCCGTAAATTAATGTTTTCACCAAATTTTGGGAATTGAAGGCAATTGTTTATTCAAAAATGTTTATGACCTAGTATCTCTCTTTTCTCCTTCTGGAACTCCAATTGCATATATGTTATACTGATTGCTATAGCCTGATATAGTCTCACAGGTCACCAGGGCTATTTGGGGTTTTTCCTAACTTTTTTTTCTTTTTGTTATTCATATTGTATAATCTCTACTAAGTTGTCATCAAATTTATCATATCCATTTGCTGTTAAAGCCATCCAATGAATTTTTCATTTCAAATGCTATACTTTTCACTTTTAGAATTTTCATGTCAATCTTTTTTTATAGTTTTCACATCTCTCTTGAGAAACTCCATCTGTTCACTCATTATGACTGTTTTCTATAATTCTCTAAATGCCCTTGTCTGCTAATTCCAACACCTTGATCTTCTTGGCATCTATTTCTATTGCCTGATTTTTCTTGAGAATATGTTTCATATTTTACTGTTTACATGTCTGATAACTTTAACTATATATTGGACATTGTGAGTGACACTTTGTACAGATTCTGGATTCATTTATCTTCCTCATTTTGATTTTTGTTCTAGCAGGCAATTAAATTTTTGGCTTTTCCTTGTATACTTGTGGGCATGGTATTACGCTTTGTGCATATGGATCTGTATTCATATTGTCCTTGTTCTATAGTTAATACCTTAGCCCTGGAACAAAGTCATTATTTTTAAGGCATGACTCTTCTGGTATTTCAATGGATTCCTAAAATATTGAGCAAAACCTTTTAATATTGCAGGAATCAAACTTCAAACTCAATCACCCCTTTGGTGAGCAATAGCTGAAATCTTTGTTCAGTTCTTTCAGCATGCATGCACTGTTCCTGCTACAGATTTCCTGGGCACTTGAATGCAGATTTTTTCAAATCCCCCACCTCATCTGTGTTTCCCTTAATATTTAAAATTTCCCTTAATTTTCAGGTATTCTGGATGTCCTGAAATTTGTTTTCTGGACATCTCAAGCAATAAGTCTGCACTTTCTGCCTCAGTTTGAGGACTGAAGAGTGCCCTCAGGAGAAAAGCATGATTCTATCCTAATGTGGTTTCCTGCTTTCAAGAGTTGAATCCCCTCCAGTTTTTTTCTGCTTTTGTTCTCGTTCCAATACATTCAAATGGATGCTTTGCATGTGCATGTATATTTTGTTAGGAGTTTTAAATTTTGTTATCTGTAGAATTCTTTGTCACATACAAGCATTTACACCATTATCCCTTCTGGACTTTTCTTGGATGAAAAATAAATGACCTTTGATGTTATTTAAGTTACAGTATTTGGGTCTCTGTAACTAGGAGCCAAACCTAATCCTAACAGACACAGGTAAGATCAGAATACCCTCCCTAAGGAATGGACAATGTGTCTCAAGGTGAACTTGAGATAGGAAGCAGGGTGGACTTTGTGGGAAGACAAGTTCTTCAGATGCCAGTTGTTAGAACTGTCAAAAACAGCCTGAGTAATAATTAGGTAATCTAAGCACCTTTAAAATATATATAAATATAAAATAACATTTATGTAAGAAAATACACATATATGCATATATATTTATATATCATTTTACAAATATTGATATGTACTGTGAAAAATCTTGATTTTTATGAACAATGAAAAAAAAAAAACAGCCAGCAGACAAGCAGACAGAGGAAAGGAGGTAGTATTTGCCAACTTTTGCAATAGAAGATTCTCATAAATTATCTCATAAGTTTGAAACAAGGAAAAAGATACTAGGAAATGCCTCTCACATTCAAAGCCATAAATTCCAAAATTTTCAGGATTTTCCAAACATAAAGTATGGTGTTCCAAAGTCATAGTACATATTTTGACTATCCATGCTACCCAAATATTTGGTTAAAAAATAAATGCTGGCCATTCCTACACACCATTCAGAATGCAAGGTGACTTTTTGTTGTATTTCCTTTTTCTTTTCTAGATTGGATTTATTTTTGCTTTTTACAGTTTTCATTTGCCTGAAAATGTTAGTGGAATGACTACACAGAATGATTTACTTTAGATACACATACACACACTTACATATGTCATGTCCTTACTTGGTGTCTTAGTTTGCCAGGGCTTCAATGACGAAAACCACACAATGGTTAGCTTAAAAACAGAAACTTATTGTCTCATGTTTTCAGAAGCTAGAAGTTCAAAATAAAGGAGTTGACAAGGCCATACTTCCTCCGTGAAGTCTGTGGCAATCCGGTGCTGGCTTGTCGTAGTTCCTGGGGTTCCTTGGTTTGAATCCTTGCTTCCCTTAGCATAGTGATCTCTCTCTCTTTGTGTCTGCTCTTCTGGTTTTGCTAACTTTTGGCTTCTGGCTCCTCTGACTGCATCCAAATTTCCTCTTATTAGGCCTCCAGTTATAAAATTGAGGCTCTCATTCAGTTGGACCACACCTAATAGACTCTTAAGATCCTATTCCCAAATGAGTTTACACTTTATTAGTCAAAAATAATACATCTTCAGAGGGTCCCATTTATAAATGAGTTCATACCCACAGAAATGTGGATTAAGATAAATAACAGACATAGTCGTTTATATCTAGTGAGCTGCTTTTTAAATCAATTATTAAATAAGAAAGTAATTTGAGTTGATTATATTCAATCAATTGATTATATTCTTTTTTTTTTTCTGAATAGTTTTAGTCCCCATGAGTTTGGGAAATCTCTCTTTATCAAGATGGAGTCTCTTCATGGATGAAGAACCCTACTTTTTGTTATCACCTGTCCCCAAGAAGCTGAGACATGAAGGAATCAATTTCCTACTAGATAGTATGGGGGATTGAATTGTGTACTCCATTTTGGGCATGTTTTTGATCTTGGTCTACATTCTAGTGGGTATGGACCTATTGTAAATAAGATTTCTTCAAGATGCTACTTCAGTTAAGGTATGACCCAACTGAACCAGGTTGGGCTTTAATCCAGGTTACAAGAGTCCTTTACCAGCAGAGTGAAAGTCAGATGGAAAGAGGAGTCATGGGGAGCAGCCAGAAGCTGGAAGTCAATGGAACCTGGAAAAGTCAAGGAACCCAAAGATTGCCGGCCAACCAAAGGATACCAACCCTGAGCCTTCTAGCCTCTGACCCGTGAGCCAATAAATTCCTGTTGTTAAGCCAACCCATTGCATGGTATTTGTTTTACGCAGGTGGGAAAAATAAAGCAGATGGTATTTACCTTAACTTAATTTCTCTTATATTTTACCACTGTACTCCTTCCCAAATCTTCTGCCACTTTCCCCACTGTGCACTAAGGAAAATCTCTAACAGAGTGCTGTAATGGTCAATATTTGTTGACCCATGAAAGAGTCACCTTGTAGCCAGAACATTCTCTCTCCCTTCTCTTATGCATACAAGAAAAATAACAAAATGGCATTGGGAGGTTTTTGAAACTTTTTTGTCAATAGAAATGGAAAACAGCGTCCTTGGTTTATCACATTGTATAAAATATTTCAAAAACCATGACCATGCATACATATTATTATTACCTCCATAATTCTTCTCTCTGTGCACATTTTCTGCAGCCTGTCAGTTTATCACTTCTGCATGCTCTGTGTGGCTTTAGATTCAGTCATCATTGAAGCACAAGCGAAGCCTGCAGCAACCAAGCAAGGCATTCCTTCAATCTGTATTTAAGAGTTAATTGCAATCCCTGCTCCTTGAAGTACTGCCACAATTCCCTGCTTCGCTGAAGAGTCTTTGACATCAACCTACTGCTCTTGGAAAGATTACAACTTGTGCACTTGGATTCTCTATGTGCACAAGAACACCAGGTATGAAAACAAAATTGCTTTCTGTGCAGCTTGTGAACTCCACACCTCTCAATTCCATGTTAGATGCACTGTGAAATGGGGAGCTTGCTGATTACTGAAATATAAATCTTCACTGATAGCTTCAAAGTAAGCTTTCAGTCCATGAAGGTAAATGTCTTGCATATCTGTTGTAATTTTCTGATGAATTATGATCTTCAGGCATTGATACTTCTGAACCATCATCAGTAGGATATGATCTTCAGAACATTTATTTTGAAAAGAAAGCATCTACTTAAGTTGTGTCCTCGACACTCATTTCTGGATCACTTTTTTGAGAAAATCAAATTAATCTGTGAGATAGTTGGCCCGAACCAGACAGTGAGTTTCCTCTGTCACATGTGAATGCCAGACCTGCCAAATGAAGGTCATTAGAAACATGGCAAGAGTGAATAAGAGAGAAGAAAACATTAAAATGCATTCACATGTTTAAGATGTCTACACAGTTTAAATGAATTAAGAATTTTTTTAAAAATGTTTGGAAATTTTAAGGATAAGGGAGCCTTTTTCTGGAACAGCTCCCAGTTTTACATACCTCTCTTTTCACCATGTATTGAATCATCACAATGGCTTTGCCCAACAATTAAAACCTCAAGTTCCCTTCAACCAGCCGAAGACAACAGTTTTCACAGTTGGATTCCATAGCAACCGCACGGCTACTCGAGACTTTAAGAT
Organism: Cabassous unicinctus; assembly: GCA_029593785.1. Taxonomy (NCBI): domain Eukaryota; kingdom Metazoa; phylum Chordata; class Mammalia; order Cingulata; family Chlamyphoridae; genus Cabassous; species Cabassous unicinctus. The sequence continues at coordinate 8,625 of JAQZBX010075517.1, forward strand.
GTAAAGCTTTACTTCTTTAAGATGTAGTTTCATTTTTTTCCCAAAGTAGGATGCTAAGAATACTCATATTAGAATCTCCAAGATGCTTCATTTTCAATATGGATTACCAGGCTGTTCCCAAGAGATGCTGAAACAGAATCTTTGAGTTAGGGGCTCTGAAATCTGTATGTTTAATAAGAGCCCAGGTGATTCTTACGAAGCATTAGGTTTAAGAGTCCGCTCAAGGAACTTCTCATGACAAAAAGTGAGGCCTGTGTATACCAAGAAATAAATAATTAAATAAAGAGGGGAAGTAAAGTGAAATTGAGCCTGAATTCTCCAGACAACTACATATGCAGATAAAAACCTATACAATATAATAGCTAAGGGGCTAAAATTCTTCCATCTCTGTTTGGTTATCCTGTTATATTTATATTTAAGATAAAAATGAAACAAACAGGCAAACTGAAGCAAAAGATATTCTCACATCCTTATGCTCAAAGTGAATGATGGCTTTTTTTCTCAAGACCACACAGGAAGTTAGTGACAGAACTAAGAGTAGGACTCTGGCAATATCTATATTCTTTGGGATTTCATAGTTTATTTCATCTTCAAAATGCTTTACAAAATTCTCTAATTAGGCTCACAGGTTCTGGTTACCAATCATGAGACTGCATGCCTGTTCATCATTGCTTAGCTATGAGCAATATGCCATTCTTATTCAGCAGAAAATTCAAGAAAAAAGTGTTTGTAATAATTTCAACTTAATGACAAACCTGGACATTTCTTCTAAATATATGTCTAATTGCCTGGACCCTAATCTATATGAGCAAAGTTTGACCATATTTATTCAGAGCAAGGGTAAATTTAATTGTGAAATTATCTATAATTAAGTACCCTGGTTAAAATAGCTGTATTTCTGATCAAACTAAAATATTTTTCCAAAAGCTTTCATTTTATTTCCTGGAAAAAATATTTTACTTTTAAATTTCCTTGGTATTTTAAAAATCACTGTTTAGCTAGCTCTGCTTCTCCATAGGTATATGTGAAATAGTCTGGTCTTTAAAATGAGAACTAAACATGATAATTAGGAAACCTGTATTTTACTTTCATATCTGTCCATAACTAGTCATGTGACTTTGGGCAGTCCACTTACTGATTTGGGATCTATGTCTCCTCCTTTGTAAATTAAAAGGGTTTCTTTCAGCTCTATGATGCTAAGAGTAATTGTAGCATCTCAGCATGCACGTGTGGGGGATTGTCTGTCCAGAGCCCCTCTAGTAACTTCAGGATTTCTTTGTCACCATGAGGTAGAGCTTGAGTGTCAGAAGTAACTACTTGGTCACCAGGAACTTCAGTCCTCAGCTGAACAACAAAATGACCATGATGTGGCCACTTAAACAGCAAAAGGACAGGTCAAAAATATAAGCAGGTGAACACGGAGAAGGCATATTTATTGAAAAATCTCTTTGATTTGAACTAGTATCATGTGTAGAGAGATCATGAAGCCACCTAAATAATGTCTACTCAGTCCTCAGAACTTTTTTCCCCATAACCCCACTCTACCCCCACCTGCTTACAGATGCCTTTTTCAGAATCGAGATGCTCATTTTTTCATTAGGCTTGTTAGGGAAAATATGAGAAAATAAATTGTCATTTTAAGCTTTATCAATAATTCTCACCTTTGAGTGAAGGGGATTTCTTATTGTTTTCTGAAAGCACATGTTGAATGGAGGAAGATATGGGAATAGGGAGAAAGGTAAAAGCTTTGGTTTCCACGGGTGTGGGTGCTAAGGAAGGGGCACACTTTCCATCTAACTGGAAGAAAGAACAAGAATAAAGATGATAAGAATAGAGAATACAGAAAAATAAACTTCAACTATACCATAATTTGGCAAAGAGAAAGCTCCATTTGCTTACGTGATACTATCAGAGTGGAGTCTGGCCCCAAGAGTCTATGACTATAAACAGAATTACCTACTTTTGCAACTTTTTGGAGGTATATTCCTTCCCTTCAGACCCAGACTGTATGCCTAAAACACACACATCCCAATAAATTACTGTAGCTTGAGTTTTGGCATAACATAATGTCTGAATAAATAGTCTCGTTTGCTATCATTGATACTGTGGATTCTCTTTTTTATGTAATCTATTTCCTCGGCAATCTCAGGTTGGAGATGGTCCAAAGAAATACTGGTAATAATCTCAGAAACAAAATCAGAATCCAAAATATTCCAATTCAGTGTTTTATTCCTGATGGAATATCTTAAAAGGGAAAATCACTGAGATGGGTTCATATTTTAGTAAGCTTAGGAAAGTGTTTCACTTTTCTTTCAGGAGAGTATTCAGGTAGATACTAGTAATATTGCTTTTTGCCCAAACAATTCTACACTACAGTACTATAGCCACGAACCCAACTCTGCGAGCAATGGTGATTTTAAGTTTACCAGATTTAGAATATTAAAATGCAGGTTAAAATAAAATACAGGATACCCAGTTAAATTTGATTTTAAGTTAATGAGCAAATATATTTTTAGTATAAGTATGTCCACTGCAATATTTGGGACAGTCTTACACTAAAAATTTATTCTTTATCTAAAATTCGTATTTAACTGGGGGTCCTGGATATTCTCTGGCAACTGTAGATGTTTTTCATGACAGGTCTGAATCATTTTAGCCCACTGTCAATGTCTTGAAGGACTCGAACTGAAATATGCAAAGAAACATTGTTCTGATGAGATCTTTTCATAGTGCCTTGCTAGCAAAGAGAAAAAGTAGCCAAGGAATTCCCATAAAGTTTGCAATTAAAGTCCTGTGAATGAATATGACTTGTGACATAATTTCATCATTTAAACAATTTTTCCAAACATGGAGATGGTGGCCATAAATTATAGAAAATTTACATAATTCTCATAATGAGCTGTTCAAGTTTAAGTAGCTATTTAAATGCTCTTCGGTTGCATTGCTAATCAGTCTCTGAGTGTGATGGTGAGTGTTTTCTGTCTCTATTATTTGTAGGGGACAGAGTGCACTGTTTCCTTGTGTGACTTGCTCCCTGCTGCCCTGAGGCTCTGGGGACACGTAAAGAGCCACCAAGAGCCCAAGGCAGAACCTGTCCCTTGTCTGTGCACTCGCAACCTAAGTTTGCTCCATCAGTATATCCTTTTAATAGATTAAATTCATTCATTAAATTTCATTCCAGCAGCTTTTAATGTTCTACTTTCTAAGCAAAATCTAGGAGTGAGGAAGGAAAATAATAAATTAACGGGAAAAAAGCTTAAATCTTTTCTAAAGAGGTTTTCCCACTCTCTTACAGCTCTAATTCCCATAAACCGCTATCAAACTCAATAAATGGCTTCCCTTTTAGTGACAGAGAGAATACTAGGTGCCATCAGATGGGAGTCATCTCCTCTGGCCTTCAGACAAAATCACCTGCATCGAGAACTATCACCTCTTCAGACACAGTTTAAGTGAAAGAGCTGGTTCTCCTTGGCAGATGCCTCCACTTCTGACATGTCCTAGACCCCCTTCCCTCCTCTTTCCTCAGCTCTCCACTCCATTTTCCATCCTCTCTCTATCCTTACCTTCAGCCTCACTCTCTTCTGTGACCCATACACATGCTTAAGTCTCTCCTCTATTAGAAAAATAAAAATAAAAACCTTGACATCTGCCCACTATCATATCTAGCCCTTCTCTCTTTTTCCCTTCTGCTAAGAGTAGTCTATCTCACATACCCTCACGTTCCATGTGCTTCTCAACCTGCAAATCTTGAATTTTTCCCGTCATTCTTCTTTCCCAGAATTCCCCAATAATCACCCAGTTGTTAAGGGCACCAGGTTTTGTTTTTTTTCCATTCCTTATATTTCTAGGCGTTTCTGCAACCTTTGACTCTTGCCTTTTTGGTTTCCTGATACCACTTTCTCCTTGTTTTTTCCTACATCTTTAACTCTTTTTTCTCAGGTTCTTTTGTCAGCTTATCTTTCACTAAGCTTTCCTTAAATTTGTATATTTCCCAGGCTTCCCTTCTTAACCCTTATCTTATAATAATTTGCATCAGATCCCTGGTGATTTCAATTTTTCTCATTGAATCAACTACTATGTGTGTTTTAGGGCAGAGAACTGTGAACCCAGACTGGGTTCAAAGCCCAGCTTGCCACTCCCTGGAAATCAATATATCTTTCTATAACATCTTCTTCCTCATCTCAGAAGCAAAAAACAATATTGTCAATATCCTTCAGCAAAGACTACCAGCAACAGCCCTGTAATTAAACAAGTTGGGCTTATTACTCATTGTAGAGAGGGAGACTACACACTGTGGGGGATTATGAGGTGTCCTAGTGAAAGAGTATAGAAAGAAACTAATATAGGATTGGGGCTTTGGTTGGGAGATTTGGGTAAGAGTCTTAGGAAATGGGCATTTACTGTAAATTGGATGCAGTCAGAAAAGGAGGGACAATTTTATGATGAGCTATCTTAATAAATCTTACCTATAGAGAGAGGAGACTAGAACAAGGCCACAACTGTAATTAGTAAAGAAGTAGCAGTCATTCATTTTTGCTGAGGGAGGCGGTATTTGGTATGAGTGACATAATGACCTTGTTTCTGTCTGGGCTTAAAATTATGAAGTGAGCTTATGTTGTCTCATTTTATTGTTGCCTCAGAGAGATCTCACCTGACGTTGGGATTCTGTGAGATTGTTTACATCTTATGGGAAAATAACACAGCTCGTCTGTGAGTGCCAGGCCAGCTTCTGGATGCTTAGGCTTCTTTTGTTCTTTCTCAATATCTACCTCATAAAGGGATCATATGATTAGTATGATCATTTTTCAATATGATACTGTAAGTAATATACTCAATATAGTGTGTGGCAAGTGGAATGATCTTAATACCTGCTAGCTATTATCATTATTATTAATGTAGCTCAGACCCATTTCCTGAATTTTACATTTATACATCCAATGTCTAGTATACATTTCTAGTTGTAGGTTTCACAGTTACCTTAACACATCCAACATTAAACTCACCACCATCTTCTCTTATATTCCTTTATCATCAATTACTCCCCCCTCCACTAGGTCATTTCTGTTAAATAAATATGTTCCAGTATCTCCCAACCCCAAAGAAAAAAATTCTCTTGCATATATTCATATATTGCACATATTCAGTTACAATACAATACAATACATTTTCTTGTAGTACATTTTTGACATTCCTTTGTTCTTGATGTCTCCACTTTCTCACCACCCTAGTTAGTGATTCTTCAGCACATCATGATAGGAAGTTTATGTCTGATACTCTACTACAGTGATTCAGCATTAACATCCAACTAGACAAACCCAGTGGTCGTGTCTCTGTGTAGTATAGCGCTTTGGACCTAGGAAGTGTTCAATGTGTTTTTATCAAATGAATGAATAAATAGAAATTTACACAGACAAATAAAAAATTAAATAATCACAAGCTCTATAAAAATGGAGGCAAGTATTTAGATTTAAATGGGAAGCATTTGACCTTCTGAAGTTATTTGCAAAGAGCTGGTTAATTAAGTTGAAATAAATGTCTGAACGATTGTCTAAATTATCTCAGTTTTCATTTGGGTTCTCTGGATCTACCCATTCATATTTTTTGAGCACCTACCTGGTGCCAAAAACTATTCCAGGTTTTGGGATCCCATAGTGAACAGGACAAACAAGGCCCTGCGTCTCGCTGGTGCGTATATTCTCTTTGAAAAGGGAGTGGGGTGAAGGAATGGGGAGGAAGAAGACAACAAACAAGTTTATAAACGTGGAGAGCCAAGCCATTGTCTTTCTGTTTAACTTGCACAGAATCGCACGATTGGTGTGATTGGGATTGCTCTGCAATGGAAAACCAGCCGCTATTAAACTAGCAGGAGAGAACAAGACTTTCATACGCTGGCATTGGAGAAGACTAGGGAGAGAGAGGGATGGGAGAACTGCCAATATTTTTGGTGTTTCAGATAACT
>JAQZBX010075518.1:0-14582 GCA_029593785.1 Cabassous unicinctus
TTTTTTTTTTTTTTTTGCTATTCCCTACCAATATTCAGAATATTAACACATTTCTACATCATTTGTGGAAAACTTCAACACCTGACATTTTCTTTTTACCTTATGCCAGTTACCATTCTTGAAGACATCAATTACCAGGTTGTTTAAACCATCTAAGAGCCTAACTCCACAAATCCTTGGGGCTCTCACTCACTGAGGGTCTTATCTTGCAACTTATATCAGCCACCCCCTCAAATGGTCACATCCTTGAACTTTTCATGCACCACCTTCAAAAATTCCATTGCCACTGTTTGTCCTTCCAGTGCCCTTATTAATTATCACATTATATTATACTATATTTTATAATAATATATTATGTTATATTATATATTATGTCATTGTGTTATATTATTATAATATATTTTAATATGTTATTGTGTTGTATGTTGCATTTTACTATACCATACTATATTAATTATATTATATATTCCCACTCCACTATTCTTTAGCCTCACTAATACTGCTAATCCACTGATGCTTCATTTTTTCACAATCCATCACTTCACTCCTTGTTGCTCCCCCACGCCTACCCCCAGATCCTGTTTAGATCCCACAGTCTGTCATTATAATCACTCACCTCTCAACCCCTTTGCCCCCAAGATCCCTCTGTTAAGCTCTTCTGGATAAACCCCAACCTTGGGTAATTCCAACTATCTGCCTATTCTATGTTTTTTTTCCATAAAGCTGAATAGTACCAGGGGAAAAAACACAGAGCCCTACTATCAGGTCTAAATTTGAAAATCACAAGCAGGATTATTTGGAAATCATAACCAGAGAGTCAAAAGAACTCTCAACAATCCAAGTATGTTTCCATGATATATTTGCTTACTCACTCACTAAAAATGTATATTTACTATATTAATTCTCCTCTCTCTCAGACCTCCAACATCACTATCCCCCAATTAACATGCACGCATTTGATCTCAGCTAATGATGTCGCCTCCTATTTAGTGGATAAAGTAGAAGCACCCAGAGCGAAATTGCCTCCGTTTATCACAACTAAGCCCACCTCCCTAAATAAGGATCCCTCCCCACAGTCTGCCTTTCCTTCTGTTATATTGGATGAAATATGCCTTCCCTATGTGTCCTTCCACTTGTTTCAAGATCCCATCCCATTTCAACTTCTCAAGGTGTGCATCCATTTATGATAAGAATTTCTCACAGTCTACTGGATTATCCCCATCAACAGACACACAGTTCCTCTAACAACTGTCTTTCTTAGTTCCCCAAATAAATTTCAACTCTGCAAATGTATGCATAACAAAGTACAGAGGACAGCTTAGCTCAGAGACGTGGCTCTGTTAAGTAAGACTAATCTGACAGGCTCAGACCACTGGGGCTTGGTCATTCACATTCTGGATGGCTGGGAATGATCATGTGCCAAAACTCCTTGGGTACTCAGTGAACCACACTCTCCGCCATCTCCCTACCCACTCCAGGCAATTACCAATCTGGTTTGTCTGGCTCGCCCAGTTGTATTTGAATGAGGTTGCTCAGCTGAAAGTGAATGGTGTGTGTCCAACCTGAAAGGCAGCCTCTGACAGTTGTATCCCAGGCCTACTTGCAGCTTCATCAACCTCTCCAGATGGGAGTCAGAGTCATCCCAAAAAAGCAGCAGGACAGTGGAAGGCAGAGGCAGGAAAGGGGAGCCTGTGACAGGAGTTGGGAGACCTGGGATCTACTTCCTGACTATCATTAACTCACTGCATCACTCTGGGTCTCTGTGTCCCCAACTGCAAACTGTGGGGTTCATACTAGGTAATCTCTAGGAATTTCTTCCAGCACTTACATTCCAGAGTTGTAAACCACCAAGTGGTAAGCATTTGCTGGGTTGCAAATTCTCCAAGCCGTTCTCCAGCTTGGGGTGAGTGGCAATATCACTGCCATTTGGGTTTTTTATATTTGCCCAGAACCTCATAATCTTGAGGTTACCCTCACCGCACCACTTTGACATAGACGGGTGACAAATTGCCCTGCTTTGCTGGAGACAGAAGCAAGGCACAGAATGATTAAGTGACTCATCCTCTGTTTACCAAAAGCAGTGGATGGGCAGAGACTAGAAATCCGTGAGCTTCTGAGTTCCAGGCCTGGGCTCAGGACAGTAGCCACAAAGCCTGCTGGTACACAGGGGTGCTTTGCTTTGCTTTTTATTCTGAAATAGATGAAAAACACTTCAAGATTGCATTCTCCATTTTGAACCACTCACTGCTATTGGTGCTAATGTAATTGGAGAGAAGAGAGAAAGTTCTGTTTACTGCAAAAATAAAAGAGCCTAAGAAAAGTCTGTGTGGCCAAGCAGTGAGGAGAAAGCAAGGCCTGTGAAGTAAGAGACACTTGTCTTTGTTTTGTGAGCAAGCATTATGCCAGATATTAATAAACAGCAAGCAAAGGATAAAGATGTATAATGCTCCATTCCACCCCTAGCTCTGCCACTCAGTAGAAAGAGACGTAATCCTCTGAACCTTGTTTTCCTCATCTGTTAAATGTGACTGATAAAGCAAGGATGATATGTGATGAGAAAAGGCAGTTCCCCCTGGTGGTTGCTTAATTAATTAGCACCCTTTTCTCTTTCCCCTCCTCCCTGTCTAGGGAAGGCAAAACAGGGCAGCCAATACCCACACACTACACCATCTATGCCCAGAGCCCTCCTCCCACTCACCTCCACCAGAAGCAGAAGGACCACGGATTACTCAGAGCTGGTGGCTCATGGCACATAAGGTTAAGGCATCCTCTGGGATCTCCACTCCCAGCCTCATTAATGACCTGCTGTATCATAGGAAATGAATCACTGACGTGATGTCTCCTTCTATAACAGGGAGGCTAACCAAAGTGTCCCGGGGAATATCCCAAACATTTAAGAGAGGGTGTGTGACAGGCTTGGAAAACCTTGGGTATAAAACGTACAGACGGAGTACTATCATTTGTTGGTGAGCAGTCTCTCACGTTACACTCGAATGCCTCTACCCCTCTGAATGGCTGCCTCAGCTTACTCTCCCAACTGTTTGCCCCTGTCACCGGCAGAGCCATCTGTGGAAGCCAGAGGGAGGAGGGCAAAGAGACACAGAGTAGGAAAGAGAAGGCAATTCACCAAATAAAGTAAATTTCTTATTGCAGCTTATGTTTCTTTTTCTTACCTCCCAGAGATCTGGAGAGTGATGTTTTCCAACATCAGGCTTCTCCCTATATGGTTGAAAACAAGGGACTTAAAATAGGATGATAAACAAGAGACAAGTTTAAATTTGGGTCCAGACAAGGAGCTAGGGGGCATCTGTGTCCTTCTGGTGATGTAGAAAGCTCCTGGACGCTGAGCTGGGAGACACATTTTCTAGGCTGCCTCCACCTCCAGCTGGCTGGGTAGACGAATGGACTTTCTGAGACTCAGTTTACTCATGTCTGAAGGGTAGAAATAAATTGTCCCCAAGATGCTTACTAAGCACTAAAGTCCTATGAATCTTGGAATAAGGCACAGAGAAGCTGAAGAACAGTATTCACATGTACCTCAAATTCAGTGTTGGGAGCCCAGAGGTCCAAGGACTCATTATCTTCATGGCTTCTGACATGGCATGGTTCCAATTATTTTCAGGTCAGAACAAATTTCACCTTCCCTGGAAGAGATACAGACTATGTATTTCAATACGTCTATATCACTAACAAGTTTCCCAAGTGTTTTAGATAAAGAAGATCTAAGGACCACGTTTTGAGAAACGTGTCTAGAAACGCACACACCAAATAATTAACTGGGAAGAAGAAAAGCAGGAAAAGTCAGTTTTAATATTTGTTCCATTCATTTGTACTCTCTGAATGCTTAATGACAAACATATCTTCTAATTTTATAATATATAAAGAAACCAATAACAAAAAGGCCACTGATAGACAATAGTTCCCCAACCTTGTAGTGGAGTTTTTAAAAATGCAGATTCCTGGGCCTCACCCCTTAGCTACTAAATCAGAAACTCTGGGTTGGAGGTGGTTCATGATCCAGGTATAGGTATATTTACAAAATGCCGAAGGGGATGCTGAGGATTGCCCAGGTTTGGAAACCCATGTTAGAAAGCAAGGGCTCAGCAGCCAAGCCTGGCAAATACACCAGTCCCTCTCCTCAGTGCCCAGCAGAAGTAATCACCCCTCTCACTTGTGAACATCTGTGATAATCATCTTGGAGAGCCGGCTTGTTTGTTAATGGGGAGAAGAAAAGCTATTACCTAGTTTGCAAGCCAAGGGAGAGCTTAATTAATGTCAGAGCGGATAAGATTTCCTCCTCTCTCCTTGCCCTAGGAACTCACAGGGATGACGAGAGGATTTTTAATTAATGTTTGAAAAGCATTCTGAGATCCCTGGATGAGAGGCACTGGAGAAGGGCACAACATGGTTATTGTTGTTATTAATAGTAGTTGTATTAATAGAAATAATGAAGTTCTCCAAAGTGATTTTTTAAAATCTATGATGTCAATCGCCAGTGTTGTTGTTTTTTTTTTTTTTGTGTGTGGCAAGACTTTTTTGGAGAGAGGGAGAAAGGGAAAAAGAAATATGGGAAATAAAGGATACCTTTTGCCTTTTCTTTTTTTCAACCCATTAGAACTGGATAATGTTTTGAAGTTCTAGGATAAAAACTTGAACAGTTATTCTTACATTTTTCCAGTGTAAATGAAAACACAACTATTAATTTTTCTGTTACCAGTAAAAGATGCCAAAGGAACATAGTCATAAAGGAAAGAACTCAGGATTTGGAAACAGAAGTTCTGAATTTGGGGCTTATTATCTACAATTTATTGAATTACCATTTACTAGTTATTTGACATTGGGCGAGTCACATTATCTTAGTTTCTTTATTGATAGAACTGGGAGATATTGAAAAAATGTTCTACCTGAGTTAATTAATGATGATGAATGGAGATGATAAATGTGGAAAAATGTTATATGTCTGTAAGTTGTTATAAAAATGATTTTTATAAAGATGGTGATGATCTTAATGGTGACAATTCCATGAAAATATTAAATTGGAAGATGGTATAAAGGAATTATTGATGATGGACTTATTAAAATATGATTTTATTTTATAAAGCCAAATTGTTCTATAGGGCCTATAAATAAAAAGCAGCTTTAGGAAATTTAGAAAGTTAAATAGTTTTCAAGGATCACAGTAAAAAGCATCTGGCTTCTGCCCATCCCTCCCATCCCAGTCCTTACCTCCAGAAATGGTCCCTTTTAATTCTTTATCTGTTTATTTTAATGTTGATTTCTATATTGTCAATTAATATCATTGCACTGCTGTTTCTTGTTTTTCAAATTTAAGAAATTATTCATTCCCTATTATGATAAATATATTAATTCTTTTATACCACAATTCTCACTTCTCTTCCCTTTCTACATAGTTACATTTAATTTTGCTGAAATTAATATTCAGTATTTACATTATTATGACTGTGTAAAAACTGCTTATTGCTGAACCAAATAGTATGGTATAATTTCCTTTCTTATGCAACTCTTTGTTTTTCCTAGGGTTATTAATAGCCTAATATTTTTACCTTGTTTAGAATTCTATGTACTTTCAAACTGTTCTTTCTGTATGTTCTTACAGAACTATGTACCTACTCTTAATATTATTATGTTTTCCATATAAACAAATGCAGCAGATAATATAACATTTCTTTTTTTTATTCCTAGACATTTCTCTACTGCAGAATTCTGTTCTCCTACTGCAGTTGAGGTGGATTACTCTTTAAGCCTGCTGCATAGCTATTATCCTGGATATTCTTTTTGCTATCTTTGGAACTTCTCTTGACTTTTCTCTTGTGTTGGAGACCTATGTCATTTATTCTATGATTTCCTCTTCATTTACTCCTTTCTCTTTTTAACTTTTTATTTTGAAATGTGTTCAAACTTATAGGATAGTTACAAAAATAATACAAACCCCATTCAGAGAACTCCAACATATTCCTAGATCCCCAAATTCCCAGATTCACCAATTTTTAACATTTTGCCACAGTTGCCATGTAATTTTATCTATCTACTCATCTATCTGTCTATCCATCTATCTATCCATCTGTCTGTCTATCTAGCAGCCCATTTTGTGAATTCTTGAATATAGGGTATATACATCATGCTCCTTGGACCCTGAATGTTATATACATTTCTTAAGAACAAAGATATTCACTTATATAACCACCTTAAATGTAGTTATCAAGTTCAAGAAATTTAAGATGATTTAAAGCTTACAGTCATATTCAAATTTTTTCATATGTTCCAATAATGTCCTTTTGAGACTTTTCTCCTCCCTTGTTACATCCCATCCAAGATCACAATTGCATTTAGTTGTCGTTGCCTCTTCAGTCTTTCCTTCCTTCCAACATATATACAATATAAACTTTCCCATCTCAACCACTCCCAGGCATACCATTCAGTGAGATTAATCACATTCACAATGTTGCAATATCTTCACCACCTTCTGTTACTAAAACTTACCCATCTCCCCAAACAGAAACCCTACACCCATTATGCATTAACTCCCCATTCCTCCTACACCCTGCCTGTGGCAACCAGTTCTCGACTTCTGTCTCTATGAGCTTACATATTATCCAGTATTTTCTTTGTAGTTACCATGGGGCTTAAATTTAACATCCTAGATCTAGGACTATCTCATTTGCTCTGATACCAACTTAACTTCAATAGTATACACAAACTAAATTCCTGTACCCCTCCATCCCCCCACCTTTTGTAGTTCCTTTCACAAAGCATATATTTATACTTTGTGAGACATTACATTTTATGCATGTGCCTTCTAGATGCCATAGGAAGTAAACAGTGGAGTTTCAAACCAACAGTACAATAGCACCAGCATTTATATTTACCCATGTCATTACCCTTACCAGGGATCTTTATTTCTTCATGCAGCTTCAATCTATTGCCTATTGCCCTTTCCTTTCCAGCCTGCAGAAGTCTCTTCAGTATCTTGCGGAGAGCCAATCTAGTAGTGACAACTCCCTCAGCTTGTGTTTATCTGGGAATAGCTTAATCTCATTATCATTTCTGAAAGACAGTTTTGTCAGATATAGAATTCTTGGTTGACAATTTTTTGCTTTCACCACTTTAAATATGTCAGCTCATTGCCTTCTTGCCTCCATGGTTTCCAGAGAGAAAGAGGCACTTAATCTTATTGAGGCTACCTTGTATATGAAATATAGCTTCTCTCTTGCAGTTTTCAGAATTCTTTATCTTTTTCATAATCTTTTTTTGTCCATGTTTTTTGTTGTTGTTGTTTGTTTGTTTTGTTTTGTTTTAGCTATTTGAGCATATTTGGGGCCATCTTTTAAAGTCTTTTTCTGGTATGTCCCAGGTCTGGTCTTCCTCACTGAGGTTTCTAATGCTTTATCTTCTCTTTTGCCTTAGCCATTACTTCCTGTTTATTTGTGTATTTTATAATCTTTTGTTGAAACCTTGACATTTTGATATTTTAATGTGTATCACTGACATTTAGACTCTGAAGCATCTGTTCCTTAGGCTTGTATCCAGCCAATGTTATGGCAGGGCTTTCCCTGAATGCTAGGAGCTAACAGGAGAGGGATGTAGGGAATAAAACACCTTTCCACATCTTTGCATATGGACTTGTGAGGGTGAGCTCCTTTAGAGTTTATCCATGCAATGAGTTTAGAAAATAGCTGCAGGCAAGGGTATAAGACACTAGCGAATCCTTTCTGTTCATGTACCTTGTCTTTGGCATGCACAAGTGGCCCTAGGAATTTCCCCTTTACATGGATATGAATGTCATTTCTTCCCTAGGAAAGAATTTTCTCGTGGTCTTGGGCACTGCACTGTATGTCCCACAGCCAGGAATCCCTTATCCCAGACAGCCACAATTTAACTTCTCTCCCATAGCATTCTGTAGGTTAGGTCTGTGAACTACCTCTATATGCAGGGCAAGTTCTGGGAGAGTAAGTCTATAACGAGTGTCCTGGTTCAATCTGCCAGGCTGCCACCAGAGATTGGGCCATACATACATGCTTCCAGTATATGCATCAGGGTTATTCTGCTCTCTCCAGAACCAGGACCAGGGATCCACTCTGGGAACATGGGCTGGCTCTGTCCCAAGCCGGTGAGAGGATGGTGGGGGGTGGGGGAGGGGGTAGCCAGAGCACCAGGAGATCCTACTGCTTTTAACTTGCCTTTTTCTAGATTTGGTACTCTCCCTGTTACTGTAATCCTTTAACTGTTTTCTGGAACTTTAATAAAGGATTTTTTTTTCAGTTCTTGATCATTGTTCAAAATTTCTGTGGGGGGATGGATCCCTAAAGCTTCTCACCCTGCCATCTTGATCATACTCCTTATTTTTAATGGTTATTATCTTCTGTCAGTTTTCTGAGAAAAGGTGTGTGGGAGTTGTTAAGTGTGTGAGTTCTTTCATGTCTAAAAGCATCTAAATTCTATCCTCAGAATTGACTAATGGCATTTGGGTAGTTTCCAATTTTCCTCTCTAGCAAACCCATGCTCCTGTTAAGATTCTTGTAATGTCTCCATCTACAAGTGGATAAATTTCTCTGATATATGTACCTAAAAGTGAAGTAGCTGGATGTTAAAATAGGAACATCTTTAATTATGTAAGAACTTGCTAAACTGTACAATAAAATAATATTTACCAATTTTTACCAATTCATACTCCATGAAAAGTAGTAAAGCTTTCCTATTTAGATATTTTTTCACTTATTATACTGGGCATTCAATGTGCCCTTTCAATCTGGAGATTCACGTCCTTCAGTTCTAAGAAAATATGTTGCAGTATTTCCTTTCCTCTCAATTTTTATTCTTTCTGGAAGTTGTAGTAGGCAAATGTCAACCTCTTATTCTTCTTCTATTGTCCAATTTTTTGTACATTTACTTCTTCCTAGAAAATTTCCCAACTTTTTCTTTCAACAATTCAGTTGAAAATTTATAACTTGAGTTAGCACATTTCCAAGATCCCTTTTTTCTTCTGTAATTATTTCCTTTTAAAACCATCCTGTAGATGAACATATATTTTCACATATTTCTGAAGTTATTAAAGATAGTATCTGTTTCCTTTGAATTACTTTTATCCTATTTATTTTAGTCTTTTCTGTTGATTGGAATTGCTTCTTAAATATCTGATAATTCTTGGATATTCACTTATATTTAAGAATAATGCACTAAAAATGTATACATGCAAAACATATATATTCAAAAATGTATCCATGGACTGGCTTGACAATTGGTAGGCTTTAAATGACAGTGTATGAAGACTTCTATTTAATACTCCACCTTCACCCTGTATCAACACCTCTCACTACTATACCAATTGTTCCCATGTCTGGATTCTCTCTGATTCAAATTCTTCAGAGAGATCTGTGTGTGTGTGTGTGTGTGTGTGTGTGTGTGTGTGTGTGTGTGTTGAGGTGGGGGAAGGGCAGAATGGGACAAGGGATAATTTGTTGGCAAATATTTAACTATCAGCTCAAGTGATTCTGATGTAGATGAATATTCAAGGACCATAATTTGAAAACTACTGAAAGCAATAATCAGAAAGATCACCTCCAGCTCTGAAATTATAGTGTCTTAATACAAAGCAACTACAAAATGAGTGAGATACTAATTTTACTTTATATGCTTTCATCGTATTAATAGAATAATGGACAAAAATCACAGGATCATCTAAATTCAACTAAAAGTGTGCTTCCTGATGTTAAAATGGGAACATCATAAAAAGCATTTGTCAAAATCCAACCTCATTTCATGAAAAAAAAAAAAAAACACTCAAAGTGGGAACTTTCTCAACCTGATAAAGCACATCTATGAAAAGCCCACAGCTAACATTATACTAAAAGGTGAAAGACTAAATGCTTTCTCCCTAAGATCAAGAACAAGACAAGGATATCCACTCTTGCCTTTTCTTTTTAAATTGTACTGAAAATTCTGGTAAGGACAATTATACAGGAAAATAAATAAAAAGCATATAGATTGGAGAGGAAGACATAAAACTATCTCTATTCAAAGATGACATGATATTGTATATAGAAAATTTTAAGGAATCCACACACAAAAAAAATCTTTAGAACTAAAAACAAGTGTAGCAAAGTTGCAGGATCTAAACTCAATATGCAAAAGTTAATTATATAGCAATTAATAAAACACAAGAGGAAAAACATAACAAGAGACACAACAAAGAAGGGAACGGAGGTGGCTTAAGCAATTAGGCGCCTCCCTCCCTCATAAGAGTTCTCAGGTTCGGTTTCTGGTGCCTCCTAAAGAAACAAAGAAGGTGAACAGGCACAGCAAGTGCAAACAATGAGTGGGTGGGGAGAGATAAATAAATCTTGAAGAAAAAAAAAAGAAAAGATAGTCATATAAATCAATGGAATAGAATCAAGTGTCCAGAAATAAACTCTTAAATTTTATAGTCAATTGATTTCAACAAGGTTGGCAAGGCAATTCAATGGAGGAGAAATGGTCATTCTAACAAATGGTACTGAGACAACTGGACATCCATATGCAAAGAATGAAATGGGGCCCTTACCTCATACTATATATAGAAATTAACTCAAAATGGGTCATAAACCTAAATACAGAAACTAAAACTTTAAAAACTCCTAAAAGAAAGCATAGGAGTATATATATCCCTGATCTTAGATTAGGCAATGGTTTCTTATAGATATGCCACCAAAAGCAAAAACAACAAAAGAAAAACAAAACTTTCATGCCTCAAAAGACATCAAAAAAATAAAAAGAATATCCCACAGAATGGGAGAAAATATTTGCAAATCATATATCTAAAAAAGAACTTTTATCCAGAATATATAAAGAACTCTTACAACTTAACAATAAAAAAATACTCAAGAAAAGGATTTGAATAGACATTTCTCTGAAAGAGATATATAAATGGTCAAGGGGCACATAAAAAGAAACATCAATAGCCGTTATCAAAATGCAAATCAAAACCATAATGAAATATTACTTCATATCCACTAGGATTGATAAAATATAGTGATGGACAATCAGCTGAGATTGGAAGAAGCTGGGCCCACGGAGCCTTAAGAGAAAGGAAGGCTGAACCCTCACAAACATCACCCGCCATCTTGCTTCAACACGTGGCAAATGACTTTGCATGAGCAAGTACCTCTTGTGGTACCTTGAGTTGGACTCTTTACGGCCTTGTGATTGTAAGCTTCTACCCCAAATAAATACCCGTTATAAAAGCCAACAGATTTCTGGTACTTTGCATCAGCACCCCTTTGGCTGACTAAAACAGACAATACAGATATTGGTTGATATGCAGAGAAATTGGAAGTCTCATACATTGCTGGTGGTTTGTAAAATGGTGTAATCACTTTGCAAAATGATTTGGCAGTTCCTCAAAAAATTAAATATAGTGTTACCATAGTACCTAGCAAGTCCACTCCAAGGTATATATCTAAAAGAATTGAAAACACAAACTTTTATACAATTGTCCTTTCTTCATAATAGCTAAAACTAAAAACAAACCTTAAATCCATAAACTGATGAATGAATATACAAGTAATGAAAATTAATCAGTTGTTTAAAAAATGAATGAAGTGCTGATAACAACCAAGCACATGAATGAACCTTGAAAACAACTCAAACTCATAACAACTCAAAACGTGTCATAGACCTATTATGCTAAGTGAAAGAAGTCAATCACAGAAAGCCACCAATATATTGTATGATTCCATTTATATGAATTGCCCAGAATAAGTAAATCTGTACAGACAGAAAACAGATTAGCAGTTGCCAGGAGCTGAGTGAGAGGATAATAGGAGTGACTACTAACAGGATACAGGGCTTTTGGGGGAGGGATGATGAAAATGTTCTGGAATTAGATAGTGGCAATGGTTGCAGAACTCTGTGAATATGCTTAAAACCACTGAATTGTAGACTTAAAATATCTTATCTTTTCTCTTATATTAAGACATATGTCAAAATCCATTCAGAGATTATGGAAAAATAGCAATATGTTGTAGCAATAAAGATACAGAATAATTACTCTGGGAATGAAATGAGTTTCTTAAAAACACAAATTTCCTTGTTAAAATTATCATAATTAACATTTTTACATAAGTATTAATGCTAAATGAATATTGGCTTATTGAATGGTGATTTGTTTCATATTTACTATCTAGACATCTCCAGAGAATATTTCTGAAAAACTAATTTTTCTTTTTTAGCTTGCCCTTGTTGACTGCCTACCATTAAGTGCATGTGTCTATGAGTGGGTACACTAGCATATAACAAAAAAGGAGAAAGAAATGCACTCTGTTTAGTGTCTCCTTTTCTCCCAAAAATTGACATATCCTCCATTTTTCATGATATTGCCTGAACTAACTAGGTTGTTTTGGTGGTATATGAACATATCACTGACTTTAATAAGGAGAAAGAGATTACTGATGGTCACCAAGTGATTATCATTTTCAAATCCTGGTCCACTGAATGGTGTCCTATGTACATGGAGAGGCTTAAGGGTTTGGGCTACTTTAGCACTTCAAAATAATGACATCACCTCATAAGCAACAGAGAGGAAATGCCACTTGTGGAATTATAGATTTTATTTAATATCCTAAAACTAACTCAATATTACTGCGGTCCTTTTGTTGTAGTTTCTAGCAATAACTTGCATTTTTACCATGCTCTGTTGAAAGCACTTCTACCCTTATTTAACTTTATTAACATAATCAGCATCTGAAGTCAGAAAAGATTAGGTATCATTAGTACTATTTTCCAGATAAATAAACCGAAATATCACAAAACATATGGAACAAAACCCAGTGCCTTTAAGCATACATGGTCTAACTTACTCATTAATGAGCATTCACATATTTTTCAGACCAGCTCCTTAGAACAATGTATACTCATTTTTATAATGATTTTTATGATAACAAAGAAGGTAATAAAACTTTAAGTCCAAATATATGCTATAACTTATAGTGCTCTGATGACTCCCATTCCTGACCTTATCAAGTAGAGTTCAAAATAGAGCAAATATTAAGCACCAACTATTGGAAACATCTTCTTCACTTTGTATTTAAGCATGTCCTCTTGAATAGCATTGTCTTTGTGAAGCATTATACACATAAGACTATACAAATTTTCTCATAAAAATCATTCTAAAATGTGGCAAAACATGACTGATAATAAATTTATGAAATATTACTACAAATTATTATAAAAACTTTGGGGAATGAGAGGGTGATATTTGAAGTTTACTTTTAGTGTAACAGACAATACAAGGTATGTATGCACAGCATGTTTTTTGCAATTATTTGTATATTCAGAAAATATTTACTATTGATCACTATGTGCCAGGTCTTCTACTTGGCACTGAAGATACAGCTTTAAACAAGAAACATTAGGTCTTTGCCCTCAAGAAGCTTATGTTATAGTAGGTGGAAATGGACAATTGAAATAGAAACACAAAAACTGAAGAATATTGTAGAGTGGAAAGTTGGAGTTAAATGACTAAAACCAGGTAACGTAAGAGAAAATAAATGAGTCGATATTTTTGATTGGCTAATCATGGAAGACCTCTGTTGAAGGTGATATTTAAGCTGAGCTCTAAATGATCATAAGAAACAAACTGAGAAGAGATGTATTTAGAACAGTGTGCTAAAATGGAATGAGCTTGACTTGGTAGAAGAACAAAAAGAAGCCCATTGTGGCTAAGTGATAGTGGTGAGCAGGAGAGTAATACAAGATGATGCAGGAGAGCTAGAAAGGAACCAGATTACATGGGGTTTCAGTAAACCAGGCTAAGCATTTATTTGTGTACTGATGGGAAAAGTTATAGACAGTCTCAAAATAAAGATAAATATCTCTTGGATGAGAAAGGGGGAAAATATAAAGTAGTCAAATGGACTGGAGCCATGGAACTGCAGCCCTCGTGGTCTGGAAAACACGGTGACAGACATCAGGGCAAAGGAGACAGAATCCAGGCTTTTTGCTTAAAGCCGAGGCCTCAGTAGTGCTATTCCCATTTGTGAAGAAAGGACTGAAAAATATTCCCACCATTTGTCTAGAGTGGTGGTTCTCAACTAGAGACAATTTTGCCTCTGGAGGACATTTGGCAATGTTTGGAGACATTGGTTGTCAAAATGGGGGAAAGGGGGTGCCACCTGCATCTAGAGTATTGAGGTTAGAGGTTTGGTAAAATATCCCAAAATGCACTAAACAGGCCTTCGCAACTAAGAATTATCTGACCCCAAATGTTAAAACTTCCAAAGTTGAGAAAACCTGGCCTAGAGATACACTTTTAGCCTCTGCAGGCCTAGGGAAGTCATAAAACACAGACAAAGTCTCTCAACCAAAATCAAAGCCAAGCTGGCCGTTGGCTCAGTGACTGGACCTGTGATTTCCCCAATAACATTACAAATTGCCATTATAAGACCTGCTTATGGATTGCAGTCCTGAAAAGCAATCACAAAATCCCTAGAGACAGAAGAGTAGGAACAGAGGAGAGCCATGAGGAAACCATTTCAAAAGGAACCTGTCAATGAAAATTCCAAAACACATCAAGAAATGCCAAGACACGC
>JAQZBX010075519.1:0-14584 GCA_029593785.1 Cabassous unicinctus
TCAGTCCTGGCAGGTTCGAAGGAGGTTGTCGGGGAGATGTAGGGGGTGGAAGGGGTCCTTGCTGGGTGCCGGGGGTGTCTGGGCAAAGTTCAGTGGTGGGCCTAGACCCAGGCTTGGGCAAGTCCTTCCGTCTCCTAAGACTTGATTGCCCCAGGCGCCTTGTTCCTCTACCCCTCCCTGGGAAGGTTCCCTCCAGCCCAGTCACCCGGGTGGGCCAGGTCCCTTTATGCCAGCTGGACTCTAGCCGTAGGAGCATCTGCCCCACCCATTTTACAGATGAGGAAGCTGAGGCAGAAAAGGGGAATGGCCTGCCCAGCCTCATACAACTGGGCAGCTGCAGAGCTGAGTACTGGGCCTGGGTCCTTGGATTCCTGTCCTGTGCTCCTCCTGCTGCCCTGGGCTGATGGTGGAGGAAGGGGCTCAGCTTGGGGTGGGGTCTGGCCTTGCCCTCCTGTGGGACCCCTCCCTTGAGGTCTGGGAAGCAGTGGCCTGAGGCCAGTGTGTCCCTTCAGCTCCTCTGCAGAGGCGGGGCCCCAGGACAGGATGGCGACCAAGCAGCCCCCTCCTCTCATGAAGAAGCACAGCCAGACGGACCTCGTGAGCCGCCTGAAGACACGCAAGATCCTGGGCGTGGGCGGGGAGGACGATGACGGGGAGGTGCACCGCTCCAAGGTGGGCCTCCGGGGATGGGCCTTGAGCTGGTCCCCCATTGCGGAGAGGGAAGTAGCTGAAGCCAGGCAGCTGCAGAGACCAGGGTTTAGCGTATTTTTCTCGAAATTTAATGGAGTTGCCAGGGGAATAATGACAATAATGAAAACAAAAGCTCACTGGAATTAATCGAGCCTTATTATGTGCCAGGTATTACGTTGAGCACTTTACAAACATCATTTAACTTCGCTAATACTGGGCATGTAGATACAATTATTAACCCATTTTATAGATGAGGAAACAGGCTCGGAGAGGTTAAGTGACTCACCCGAGGCCACACCAGTAAGGGGCAGAGTCAGGGTGCAAGCGCGTGTCTGGCAGAAACCTTAGCCTGCCCTCTTGGTCACCATGCTTTCAGATCAGGGGGATGCAGGCACGGGGGCAGCTGCAGTCTGAGCCCCAGCCTGGGTGGTCCTAGGCCAAACAGGTGCCCAGGTGGGTCCCTGGGGTGCCGGGGGGCTCTGCGAGAGGGATGGTGGGCTGGGCATTGCCTCTGACCCCTCTGTGTCCACAGATCAGCCAGGTCCTGGGCAATGAAATCAAATTTACTGTTCGGGAGCCTTTGGGCCTCAGGTGAGCATTTGAGTATGTTTTGAGAGGTCTCTGGGGTGGTGGGGCAGGGTGGCTGCAGAAGACCCTCCCATTCCGTCTTGCCCTGGGATCATCTTGCTTTTGGATTCCACCCAGCATCTTGGCTGGAGAGGGCCGTGTTCCCTGGGGTTGGGAGGTGGCAGGCAGGGGCTTGGCTGTGACCTTCCTCTCCATGCCTGCCCCCTTCACCTCCTCAGGCTCTGGCAGTTGGTGTCTGCTGTGCTATTCTCCGGCATGGCCATTGTGGTGAGCCCCCAGCCCGTCCACTGAGCCCTGCCCCGGGGCCCTGGCTACCTCCCCAGCCTTGCCGTCATGCTGAGGCCTCACCCCTGGGCCCTGCCTCCTGGCACATCCCCACCTGGGCCCTGTCCTGGAGTGTCCTCCATTCCCTGGTCACTCCTTGGCTTCTTGCTCCCTGGAGCCTCAGAGCCTTCTGTCCTGGCCCGGAGGGAGTGGGGGGCAGTCAACGTGTCAACCCTGAACCCCACCACCACCACCACACCGAGGACGCCAGCCTTGCTCCTGGGGAAGAAAGATGTCCAGGGGATGTCTCGGCAGTGCCCCCACCTCTTCCTGAGAGCCAGACGGACCCCTGACCCTCTCCCGGTGTCCACAGGCCCTCACCTTCCCTGACCAGCTCTATGACGCCATCTTCGACGGAGCCGAGGTGACCAGCAAGACCCCCATCCGCCTCTACGGCGGCGCCCTCCTCAGTGAGTGTGGCTGAGGGGAGCACCGGGGCGCCTCCGTCTGTGCAGGGGACTCCCTTTCCCCAGCTAGAGGCTGCGGCCCCAGATCGCCAGGTGCCCGGCAGCTGTTTGTTTCTCCTGGGCAAGTACTGCCATCTTGTGGCCACTGGCAGAACGCACCCAGTGGATTGGGCTCTGACTTTGCCATCACCTGGGACTAGGAGTTATTGAGTGCTTGCTGTGTGCTGAACACCGTGCTGGGCACTGGGCTACAGAGATGAATGTGGCTCAGGCCCTGCCCTCCACAGTCTCACAGCCTAGAAGAGGAGGCAGAATCCATGTGGTGTCTGCAAAACCCCTCACAACTACCTCCAGAGCTACTGCCTGGGTTCAGGCCGTCCTGGGCCTCTCGTTTGAACCACTTTCTATTTCCTCTTTAATGTGAGTTGCACAGAGTGCCTTTTAGCAAGCTGAATTACAGCTTTTTAAAACTCAGCACAGATCATGTCCTTCTCCTTTCTCCACAACAGTCTATGGCTCCCTTTTGCCTGCAGAAGAAAGTCACAGCTCCTCTACCTGACATTCAGGGTTCTCTGTGAGGTGGATTGAGCTTGCCTTCCTAAGCCTACCTCCCCCACATCCCTTTGTGAGTCCTGGACTCCAGCCGGACCCGATGATGCATTGTCCAGTTTCAAAAGGCCCCCATGCCTTTGCACATGCAGATTCCCCAGTCTTGTGCCAATTGCACTTCTATGCAGCCTTCAACGGCCAGACCAGCTATGTCTGGGGCAGGGGGTGGTGGGGATTGGGGCAGCTTCTAGCACGGCACCCACACAGCAGGAGAGCTGGATTTATAGTGTCTAGGATTGTTGAAATAAAATGAGTACATATCTAGTATTCAGAGCCAGCTAACCCTGGGACTCTGAATAAGCTGGCCTGGTAGAGGCCAAGTTGATGGTTATTCCACTCAATATATGATTGTCTCCCTGCCCCCAGGGAGCTTTTTTAAAGTGGTTCCTTAACGAGCTTGGCTTTACTGTGTCCAGGAGTCTGTGTGCAAAGAAAATACGATTGTAGGATCTAATAACCCATTAATTCATATCTTCCATCAACACAATCATGTAATGACAGCACTGGATGTGGGCAGGGTGCCTGGAGCCCAATACTCCCATTCGACAGGGGAAGAGACTGAATCCTAGTGAAGGGAAGTGACTTGTGTATTGGTCCAGAATGAGCTGGAATGAATTTATTGGCTGAAGCAGCAGAGTTGAGCCTGGAGGGGACAGGATGGGGAAGGATGAGCTTTGATTTAAGGGGGGTGGGGGTAGATGCAGGACCCTGGCTTGCTTCTCCCTGCCCCCAGGGGGTGGGTGGGCCCAGGCTGCCCCATTCCCCAGCCCGCCTTTTGTCCCCCGTCCTAGGCATCTCCCTGATCATGTGGAATGCTCTGTACACGGCCGAGAAAGTTATCATTCGATGGACGCTGCTCACTGAAGCCTGCTACTTTGGGGTCCAGTTCTTGGGTGAGTCCTGAGGTGCAGCGAGGGAGGCAGATGGGGGTGGGGTAGGGGCTGCGGGCAGGGCTGCTTTGCCCTTGACCCTCCTGCCACAAGCCTTTTGGGCTTCCAGGAAGTGATGAAGAGGGAGCGGGGCAGGCGTGGCTGTGACCACGTAGCTGTACCTCTGAGCACACAGGTGCACATCCGCGGCCTTGCACCCTCCCATACATACGTGCACCGGCAGCTTCCTGCAACCCATTGCGTGCTCGCATACTTGGCACGTTCTGTCCTCACTCTATGCTAGTATGTGCCACGTGGGGGACATCAGAACAGAAATGCCTGGGGGGTCTTGGGGAGGGGCAGCTCCCGCTCTCCCCAGCCGGTGGGACCACCCAGCTCCGAGGTGGTCATCGAGGTGGCTGGGGCTCCTGGCTCCACGTGGCGTTCCATGGTGGGGGCAAGGGCGCAGCCCCCCTCTGACCTTGGTCCCCTCCCGGCCTTTCTCCCACAGTGGTCACTGCCTCGCTAGCTGAGACGGGCCTTGTGTCCCTGGGGGTCCTGCTGCTCCTGGCCAGCCGCCTCCTTTTTGTCACCGTCAGCGTTTACTACTATTACCAAGTCGGCCGAAGACCCAAGAAAGTCTAGCAGCTGCCTGGCCTTGGCCCCCGCCAGTGCCTGGGGCAGGGTGGCGCTGGGGCCTCGGTTTCCCTTTGATTCCTGAAGGCTGGAAGGACCCTGCCCTGCCCAGCACCTGGTGGGGAGGGGCGGGCCTGGGCAGGCAGGGGTGGAGGCGTCCTTTCCTCCCAGGCGCCCCTGGACGCTGGGCACTCCTGGGCTTTCAGGTCTGAGAGGCTGGTTTGGGGAGGGACAGGGGTTTGCTCCCAGTCCTCTGCTCACACAGTGACAGTCCTTTCCTTGGGTCTCTTGGCCTTCAGATCCCCCCGACAGACATTGACTGATAGCCTTGAGTCATGGGGGTGTTGGGCAAAGTCAGGGGGAACCCTCTTTGCTTTTGAGAGAGGGGCTTCTAGCCATACCTCGAAAGCCTGAGAACTTGACCCTGGGCCCTCCCCACACAGGGAGGCTCTCCTCCACCCTAAACACACACCTGCTTACCCCTTCCCATGGCCCGGCTACAGGCTGAGGAGGCAGGGGGTCCTTCTTTGACTTGGCACTTGCTTTATGACTGTCCCAGGTTTGGGCCCCCAGGCTGGGCCCACCCCAAGCTCTCCTGGGGCCTTGGCTCCAGGCTGCTCTGCCTCTAGGGCTGCCTCTGCCCCAGGCCCCCGAAGGGCCCTGGGAGGCCCCTTCCACTGACCAGCCTGGGTCCAGAGGCTGGCAGCAGCCAGATCCACAGGCCCTCCTGGACAAATGGACACACAGGTAAATCCAGACTGAGGCCACCTGTAAGTGATGTGGTTTGGAGGTGAGGAAGGAAAGCAAGAGGCATTGACCCTTGGCATCCCCTCCAGGGCCTCATGGCCACCTGGCTCAGTGCCAGCTGTCCACCCTGGACCCCTCCCCAGGGAGCTGTCCTCTGGACCCCGCCCTGGGCTGCCTCCAAGGAGGGCTGAGGAGGACTTGGTGCCCCTTGTTTCAGCAGACCAGCTCCACCCATCCACCCCTTCCTGACCAATCACCCTGCAGGGAGGCCCGAGGTAGGACCCAGCAGCCCACCCAGAGTCCTTAGCTGAGAGCAGACCCCCTGCCTGCCCCCTGCAGGCCGCTGCCTGCGTGGCCCCGTAGTCCATGCTTCTACCGCTCACCTTCCCTCCAGTACGTGGGTGAGCACCTCAGCAAAGGCAGCCCCGTGTTCTGGGGAGAGGTGGGGAGCAGCAGTCCCGGGCCCCCCAAGCTGCCTCTCTTGGAACAACGTGGAATGCAGCCAGGTGGTCCCCAGGTCCAGCCTAGCTCAGGCTGCTGCCCAGGGCAGCCCCTGCCTGGGGTCCTGCCCCCCTGCCTCTGCAGCCCCAGCCCCAGGGACGTGGCATCACCCCCACCATGCGGCGTCTGGGCCCAGGCTCTGCTGCTGGAAACTGTGCCGCTGAGCTGAAGCGGGAGCCTGGCCTCTAAGGAAGGCCCTGCTCTTTCCTGGCATCCATCTCTCGCCATTTAAGTCTGTGCCTCTCCCCCCAAGCCCAGGCCTCTGCTGCTGAGCCCTGGGTGGGCCAGGCGTCCACTGCTTTCTGTGGGGGAGGTATCGATTGCCGGTGGGCTGTGCCCCCACCCCTAGAGCGCAGTACCCCATCTGACCCATGGCCTGTAAGGTCTGGCTCATGCCCCAGCAGGTTGGTCCCCCGGTAGCTGCTGGACACGGCAGGTAGATTCCACCTGAGGGGGCAGGCAGGGAGGTAGGAAGCCTGGGCTTTGGAGTCAGGCTTCTGTCTTGGGGAATCTTCTGGGTTGAACCCACCAAGCTGCCATTTTCTTACCTGTGGAGTGGGCAGAGTGGCCTGGCCTGAGCCCACCAGGACAGGCGCTGTCAAGGCTGTGGCGGAGAGAAGTGCTTGTGAAATGGCACACTGTGTATTAAACCTTGCGGTGATGCCCGGGTGGTGGGCAGGCTCTCGTGGGACATGTCCTGGCTTGGGGGGGACATGAAGGCAGCGGGGACTCATGGTTGGAAAGGGGAAGGGGACAAAGGGACCTTCAAATCCAGCAAGGAATGCCATGTCTGGCCCCACCTCTCCACTCTAAAGGTTTGGGGACAACCTAGTATGTGTCTGTCCCCCAACCCAGCCCTGCGACCGGAACTCAGCACCTCCCCTTCCAAGCTCCTGCCCCAGCCCCGGTCTACCCCACCCCCGAGCCAAGGCCATCTTTCTTCACGGTCACTATTTATTCTTTGTCCTTTTTCTTTTTGTAAGAAACAGTCACAAAAACCAGTGCAAAACCGTCAGTGTGGGTGTCCTGTTTTATATTACAAAAAACTCCTCTTGATATATAATATAAAAGGGGGGTTCTCACAGGAGATAAACATGATAAATTAGCTCTATCTACTGCCAGGAACGTTCACACTTTTCAAAATAGACTTTCAACATAGGACCCACGGAGAAGGGAGGGGGGCTTCTGGGGATGTGGGGGTGCTGAGGCCACAGCTGGTTTGGGAGATGCTCTCTGGGCCCTTCTGGTGTAGGAAGGGGATTGAGGAGCCCCCCGCCCCCAGCACAGGAGCCCTGAAGGCAGGTGCTGAGGCCCCAGTCCCAGCCTGTAAGATGCATTCCTGTTCTCTAAGGGGAAGAAGCTTTGGAATAGGAAATTGGCTTTCAATACAAGGTGAAGCATGTGGTCAACAGTGTAAGGTCTTCCCTGTCTTTCTCTGCTAGTGGGGTCAGAGGAAGTCTCAGCAGTGGACTGTTGAATTCTGGAGAGAGAGGCAGCTCCCCACCCCACCCCAAAACAGTCAAACAGCTGCCATTAGAATCTGTAAGGGCTGCTATTTCTCGGGCCTTCTAGGAATGGCCTCAGGCAGCCTTGCAAATAGCTACCAGCCTGGGCTGATGCTATAGGGAGCAAAGCCCCTGCTTTCCCTTCCTGGCCTGAGAATGCAGTCAAATGGCAAGGGAGCCAGGGTCTGATTCAGGGTTCCTTGGCACCTCTAAGGAAAGTCCTTGGAATTGAGTCTTGGGTCCACCCTTGAACCCACATTGGCCAGATGTTTCTCCATGGCTTCCCCTTCCTCGTTCCAAGTTTCTCCTCTTCTTCTTCCCTAACTTTTTTAAGGGGCCCAGGAGGGCATGGGAGAAGAGACTGGAGGAGAGGTGGAGCCAGATGCCCAGTGCTCTCACCTTGCAGGCCCCAGGCCCACCTGGGCAGTGGGGATCCAGATGGGGCCCAGAAGGCTGGGATGTCCCTGGGCTGGAGCCACAGGCTGCCCATTTTAACCCTGCACCCCACGCAGCCTGGGATTTTTTTTTTTTTTAAGTAAACTCAGACCAGCCATTGGCCTCTCCCAGGAAGCTGGAGTAACATGTGCATGGGTCTAGAGAGAGGCAGATCCCTGGCCCCTCCCTGCCTGGGCTGGGCGCCAGCTCCTCCTGGCTCCAGGGGAAGACGCGTGGCCTTTAGAGAGCTCTGCATCACTTAGGGAGCCATCAGGGCAGGCTTTTACAGGGACAATTTGAGAAGACCCAGCTCGGAGGCCCAGAGAGACAGCCAGGACTAGTGAGGACAGCAAAGCCCAGGGGGAAGTGGGTGGGCCTCAAACTTGAGCTTTATAGCAGGCACAGAGCTCCTGGTTGCATCTCGGAAGGGGGCAGGGGGCCGAGGCAGGGGAGCACTGGGGCTCGACACAGCAGCTCTGACCCCCAGGCGGCTGGAAGCTGGCACAGGGCGCCAGTGGCCTGTGAGACCAAACCGGCTCTTCCCAGGACCCTGAAGTGGGAAGTGGAGACTGGAGATGAGGCAGAATGCTGTTCCTTCCGTTCCCAGCTTGGCGGCAGATAGTGCTAACCAGGACCCCACTGTCCTCTCCCCCGAGCCCAGCCCACACCTCAGATTCCTCAGCAAAGCCTCTGGCAGCCGCTCAACACTGGGTGATTTGAAGGTGCTGCCTGGGTGTGAATGACTCGGTGGGAAGACCTCCCTCTGCCAGAGCCTGGAGGGAGCACTCAGAAATGGGTTGTGGATGGTGAAGGGGCAGGAAACCATGTACAGAAGAAATGGCTGGGATGCTCAGGGGCTCGAGTCTGGAGACCAGAGGGCACACGGGGAGACATGGTCTGGGAAGAAGAGAGTGCAAGTGGGATGCCATGGACAAAAGCACCAAAAACAAAATGCTCTTCCATGTATTGAGCTGATGCGAGAGTCAGAGCAGCCCAAAGGCAGAGGGTGGCCTTGGGAGGTAGTGAGCTCTCCATCCCTGGAGGTGAGAAAGCAGAGGGTGGAGAAGTCTTGGCAGGGATCTTGTGGAGGCCATCTGAGCTTCAGTTCTGAGGATGTGGGGGGAGCTGGATGGCCTTGGGGGTTCTTTCCAGCCCTAGGAACCATGGAATTGGGGGAGAACAGGGAAGGGGATAGGGCTGTAGGGAGAGGTGAGCAGTGTGGAAGAGATGACATGGTGTGTGCATGTGTGTGTTGGTGGGGGCTTAGAGAGAAGTAGGGAGGCAAGAGGGAGGACCGTGGGAACATAGTCCAGAATTTTCTTAGCTGTAGAGCCGGGAAGAGGTGGCTCCTGGCCTGTCTGCCTTCTCTTGTCCCAGGAAACCTCTGTGCTGGAACCATGGAGGGCTGTGGCCAGCAGATCTACTGAGACCACAGAGCCTGTGGATGGAGCCACAGGCTGCCCAGAGATGACCCAAGCTTTTGTGACTGGCACGTGTGTGCTATGTGACTGTGGACAAGTCACGCCCCTCTCTGGGCCTCTGAGATCGCTTGGTCCAACAAATGGGGGAAGCAAGGGCCCTGCCGGCTGGGCCACTTTTGGATCCAGTGTGTGCAGCCCACTCGCGGCCCCTGCCCGGAGGCAGGGTCAACTCCATCCTGGAGGACCAGGGATTGCGCCGCCATAGGTTCCGAGTCTTCAAGGACATGGTGGCTGAGTCCCCTGGGGCTTTGCGACTTCTCTCTCTGGGATTTGCTTTCGCCTCTTCATTGTTTAAATCCTCATTTTCTTGGCACCAGGTCCTGAAACCACGAGGAAGAGGGGGCCCAGGCTCCTGAGGAGAGAACCTGGGGCCACTGTTCCTTTGGTCTTGAGTCAGACTGCACCTTGGGTTCAGGCGCTGAGGTCCCCGTGGAGAGCCCAGGCAGGGGGGACCTCTGTCCATATTTTTGTCTTCATTGTGTTTTGTTAAAAAAAAATAGCTCTTTTCCCCCTGCCCCTTCTC
The DNA here is from genome assembly GCA_029593785.1 of Cabassous unicinctus. Lineage (NCBI taxonomy): Eukaryota > Metazoa > Chordata > Mammalia > Cingulata > Chlamyphoridae > Cabassous > Cabassous unicinctus. The sequence goes on from JAQZBX010075519.1 coordinate 9,316, forward strand.
CTGGTCACTCCTGGTGCCCTCACCCTCTCCCCAGGGGCCAGGAGGGCAGGGGTGGGGGTAGGGGAGAAGGTGTGGGGTGCTGGGTGGTGGTGGGTTGGCAAGTACGCAGTCTTCAGGCCACACCCTCTACTGGATGCCGCGGAAGAGGCACATGGCAAAGATCATGGCGAAAAGCTGCAAAGAAAGCCGGCATCGGCTCGTCAGGCTGGTCACGGCCCTCCACTGCCACCCACCCCAGGAACGGGGCCGACGACCTCTGGGCAGGACAGGGCTGCTAGGATTTCTGACGTGCCACTGAGGCAAGCCCCTCTGGCCACCTCATGGGATGCAGTGCCAGGTGAGGAGAGGAGCTTTGGAAACTGAGATGTGGCTCCAAATCCCAGCTCCCCTTCTCACCAGTGGGGAGCTTGGACAAGGCGCTGCCCTTCTTTAGGCCTGAGGATGTATGGAGAGCTTACTGTGTGCCAGGCACCTTTCTACCTGCATTCTCGGGAGCCTGTCACAGACTAGGAAATGCACAGAGAGGTCATGTAACCTGCCTGTGGCCACACAGCCTCAAGACATAGAACCAGGGTGCTCATCCAGGCATTCTGACCCTTCGTAGCCCCTGCACCCTCCCGCTTCTAGTTCACAGGGAGGTGGTGGCATTTAAGTATAAGCAATTATTACGAATGAACGGTGCCCACTGCCTAGGAGGTGCTTTGTGAAAGGTTCCTGGGACTGTTATTAACAGGAATGGAGACGCTGCCTTCCCAGTTACGACAGCACAATCACTAAACACCTGTCCCAGGGCCCTGACTCAGGTACGCCCCTCTCTGACCAGATTTGCAGATGCTCCATGGCCAGGGGTCAGATCATGGGAAGGATCAGAGGGCAGGCGGAGGGCAGGCGGGGCGGGACAGGGCCAGGGGACAGGCCGGTGTCTTTGTGGATTCTCCTGCCTTAGGGCCAGCCAGGCTTGTGGGCTGGGCTGGGTGTGAGTGTGTGAGATCACCCAGGCAGATGCCGCCGCCGAGCCCCCGCTGCACACGAGGCACGCTGTCCCCGCCACCTGCAGTCCCCACAAAGCCCCGGGGCGGAGTTATTAGCGCCATTTTGAGGTTGAGGAAACAGGCTGGGAAGAAGGCAGAGCCCGGAGTTGGACTCGGTGCAGTTTTTTTTCTTGTTCATTGTGTGTTTCCTCCCACAGGAGAGGTTTTGTTCACCCCAGAGCTAGAACAGAGCTGGCACGCCATAGGGGCTCAATTTATGTTTGTTGAAAAATTGAAAGAAGCTAAGACCCCTCTGCTCCCCCATCCTCAATTCCCTCCAGAAGACAGCTCCAAGCAGGGCTGGGGACACAGCAGCGCAAAGCCATGCTTAAGGTGGCAGGCATTCCGGGGGCCCCCAAAGGTGGTCCTGCAGGGTGCGGCTGGGAGGCTGCAGATCAGGCTGCCTGGCATCGTGTCCCTGCAGACTGCAGACTGGCTATGGCCCCCGAGTGCCCCTTCTTGGAAGTGGGCAGGGTGGGCACCTCTGCCTGCCCAGCTTCCCAGAGCCGCCAGTTTGAGATTAAGGAAAGGGTTGGAAAGGGAGGCGGCAGCTCCTCCCTGTGGCGGACGCGCCACCTGGTGGTGGCTGCGAAGGATTGCAGCTGCCCGCCTTTTGAGGAGGCTCCGGAGCCCTCGGGAGCCCTCGGGGACCAAGACCACCTCACTGAGATTAACAAGTTGCACGGGCCCTGGGCATCCCACAGAGAAGAGGCCTGCTCTAGAACCAGCAGCCGGCCCTCGAGACGTCTGTGGTTTGGAACCTCGAGCGGCCTGCCCCTCCCCACTGCAGGAGGCTGCGGCACCCCCAGAGTTCAGTGACCACTTTCAGGCAGTGGACAGTCACAGCCAGGCTCACCACCCATCATCTCTGTAGTGGGGGGCACATTTGAGCCCAGGTTAAGGAAATGGAGATGGAGTCGCTGGGGATGAGGCCACGGGGGCTCTACCCCAGGCCCCGCGTGAGCGCGGCTCTTGGGAAGCAGCAGACGGCGGGGGCTGCACTTACCTCGATGGCCAGCACCCCAATGGCGAGGGCTCCAGCCAGGTAGACGTAGGTTTCGAAGGCATTGAGGATCACCGTGTAACAGCCCTGGGAGGGAAGGACAGAAGTGAAGCCACAGACGGAGGGATTATCTGGGGTCAAGGGCGGGCGTCAGAACTGGGTGCCAGCCTGGGAGCTGGCCTGGGGGGCATACACACCATGAATGGGCAGCGGTGCACCCTCTAAGGGGGCTGAAAGCTGCCGGTCACGGGGCCAAACCAGTCACAGACCCTTTTGGCATAGCTGCCATGGTGACTGGAAAACTGGGAAATTTCACATAAAAATCTGAAAATTTTGCTGCTGTGCTCAAAGAATCAGAAGATGCAGCAAGGGTGAACCGCCATTTCCACGTAGCAATGCTCAGCACTGACAGCAGCTGCCCCCTTCACGTGGCACACGTGCTCCCTGGGGGTCCCCAGCTTTCCCTCTTGGTGCCCCCCACCCCGTTACTCATTCTTATGAGCAGCCTGGATGCCGAGGGATTTCCAAGTTTCAGCCCCTGCCCCAGGGACATACAACCCACCCTCAAATCCCCACTCACGTCCCACCTCCTCTGGCAGCCTGCAAGGGCCAGCCCAGCCCACAGCGTGCCCCTCTAAGTGGACTTACTGCCCCTGCTATTACTGCCTTCTTCAGCAGTCCTGAGGATACACAGACCGAGACAGACAGAAATGGCAAAGCCAAGGAGCTATTGTCCATGACTACCACCCCATCCGCTCTGAATTTGGGTTTTGGGTCTACACCCCTTGTGATGTTACCTTGCCCTCCCCTTCATGATGGGTTCCCATCCCTCACCTGGCCCTGCCCATGAGACACATGGAGGAGACTGTCTCTCCCCAACCTGCCACGACAGACTCTATCTCCTGGGGGTGGTGTTGCCAGCACTTGACCCCATCTGTGTGGGGAGGGAACCCCCACCACTCATCCCCACCCTCCTGACCTAACCTGGCAGTGGGCAGACAGGCCAGAGGTGCCGCCACAGTGATCACTGCTATGTTGAATTGTGCTCCCCCAAAACATGTTCAAGTCCTGAGTCCCTCCTGGGCAAACGACCTTACTTGGAAGCATGACCTTTGGAGATGCTATTATTTAAGATGAAGCCAAGTTGGTTAAATAATCCAACAAGGCTGGGATCCTTAAGAGAAAAGGGAAATGTGGACATAGCTGCAGACGGACAGAGAGAAGGTGGCCGTGGGAAGACGGAGGCAGAGATTGGAGCATGCTGCCCCAAGGCGAGGAAGGCCAGGGGCTGCCAGCCACCGCAGAGGCCCAGATCAGATCCTGCTCTCCAGACTTCAGAGGGCGCACGGCCCTGCCGGCCCCTCCATTTCCGACAGCTGGCCTCCAGAACCCTGAGACAATGCACTTCTGTTGTTTTAAGGCACCCAGTTTGGGGTCCTTTGTCACGGCAGCCCTAGGACACTATGACAACCACCCACGTAGGGTGACCCCCACATTTCTCCAGCATGGGCTTGCCCCTGAGCTCCAGCCCCCTATATCCAACTGCCCACTTGGTACCTTTGCTTGAATACTCCAAAGGCACCTCATACCCCAAACCCAATTCAAGATCTTTCCCCAAACCAGAACCCCTAGAATCATCCATAGCATCTTCTCACCTTCACTCCCATAGCTGACCTATCCCCAAGGCTGGTGGATTTCAACTCCTTGAAATTTCTCAGATCCACTGCCACCATCCCATCCAAACCACTGTCCTTTCCCTTTGGGACAGTGCAAAAATCCCTTTTGTCCACTCGGGCCCACCTCTAATCCCTGGCCACAGAGCAGCCAAAGCACCAGAACGGCCACATCCCTCTCCACATAGAATTCAGCCTGGCTTCTACTGCTCTTCCAGAATCTTCATCACAGGACCACAGGTCCCGTGTGGTCTGGCCCTGTTGATGCCCTCACCTCAAGCTAGCCCTGCCTTGTTTGTTCACTGGCTCCACCCACAGGGGTATTCTCTTGGTTCTTGGAACCCAGCGTGCCTCCTCCTGCCCCAGGGCCTTTGCACATGCTGCTATCTTCAGCTACAGTGCTCTTCTCTTGCCAGGAGGGTGTAGCACTTTGTGTCAAAGAGAGTGGCACCCATACTTACAGCCCATGAAGGAGCAGGTGAGGAGCACTAGGGTGGGATTAAAGCAGAGAAACAGAGTGATGCTGTAGGAGAGAAGACTCAAGACCACCCAGCCAAATGGGGAATATGGGTAACTTCTTATTGGTAGTCACTGTACTGACCTGGGGTCAAGGTCTAGCACGATCACCATCTACTAGGCAACACCCTGATTTGGTGCAGCAGGAAGACAGTCTTGACTTGAGTGGGTGACTGTCTTGAACCAGAGGAAGCTGGGAAAGTAAGCTGGGGAAACTCCCATGGTGGGCTCCACTCATATCAATGGGGGAGCCTGAGAATTCTCCGTGGGTCACTGTAGCAGTTTGGCAATTTGATATAGTTATGAATTCTAAAAATAGATACTGGATCATGCTTGTAAACTGGTCTGTTCATCTGAGCATGATTAAGTTATGATTAGGGATTTGACTGGGCCACGTCAGTAGGGTGTTGAGCCCCGCCCCTTGGTGGGTGGGGTCTCAAAGATAAAAGACATTTCAAAGGACAGAGTTGGAGAGTTTTGATGTGGAGTCTTGAGCTGGAGCCCCGGGAAGTAAGCGTAAAGAGGAACTTGGTCGTGAGGAAAGAGAGAAGGCCCTGGGAGGAGAAGCAAGCCATGTGCCTGATAGTCTACAGCTGCCTTGTGGCATGAAGCAAGCCTGAGCCCAGAGAGAGGCAAGCCCGGGAAGAGAGGAATCCAAGAAGCCTGAACCCTGGCAAACGTCGGTGGCTGTCTTGCTCCAGCACGTGGCAACAGACTTTGGTGAAGGAAGAAACTTATGCTTTATGGCCTGGTAACTGTAAGCTTCTACCCCAAATAAATACCCTTTATAAAAGCCAACCGATTATTAGTGTTTTGCATCAGCACCCCTTTGGCTGACTAGTACAGTGTCCCTTCTTCAGGATTTCTTCATTTCTCTTCATTGGAGTTCAGCGGTAAATAGGGTTGATGGACTAACTCAGCACCGATTGACTGGTGCCCTCTGCCTTGGCTCTGGTGGCCAAGTGATACAGTCCTGCCCAGTGAGACATGCATAGAAGTCTGCTATGGTTTCTGGGAAAGTGGCTTGTGCCACACTTTCCCTTACT
>JAQZBX010075520.1:0-14597 GCA_029593785.1 Cabassous unicinctus
CACAAGTTCTCAATTTCAGGATAAAAGCAGATGACCAAGCCCTTTGAAAGCAAATGTGAGGTCAGGGTTATTAAATTCTGTTTCTGAGGGGCATGCAATCTTACTGCTCATTAGCACACCACTGAAGGTACCTTTTATTGACATTGATTCACATTGCCTTTGAAAAATAATTAAAACAAACTAGCTTAGTTTTTTAAGGCCTGCATCAGGGTCTGTTTTGTGGAATGGGCTTATCGGCAGACTTGTGTTATGAAAGAAAAGTATTTTAGAATGCGATTTGATCTTTCTGACTAAAAAATGTCAGAAAGACATTTTGAAAGCACAGCTCCTTCTGAAAGCCAGCGATGATTTCCCAGCTCCTATGGGGTACGTGTTGGCACCGTGCCCTGGCACGCTGGCCCTGGTGTGTGGGCCCCTTCTCCATGATGCCTCGTTGCTCCTGGGCTCTGGGCATTTGCAGGCCCCTGATGTCTCTTTTTGTTTGCTGACCCCTGCACTAGACCACTGTTGCCCACATTTGTGCAAATTCCTCCTCGATACTGTCCCAAATAGCTCTCCAACTTAAATCACTGCTACTCCCCTTGCTGCATTTCTTTCTTTTTCCAACTGGATTATTGGTGACCCTTGGACATTCTCTGGTTTCTCCCGAGAGGCCTCATGGTCCAATAGAACAAGCAGGGCTGTGGAATCAAGAAGACCTGGGTTCAAATCTGAGTTCTGCCACTTACCAACTCTGTGATCTTGGGAACGTGAAACTCTCTGTGCCTCAATTTCCCCATCCTTAGGTAACCTGGTTTTCTCCAAGCTCAACATCCCGGTGCTTGGCCCCACATCCTCATGTAGGGCCCTTGGTCTCCGTCAGAGCTGCCCTCAGTGACTTCTGGGCCTCCCGCCTGGGTTCCCGAGCAAACCCACTCCTGCTGGGCATCACTGTGGTCCACCAGGCACCACAGGCTCTGCTGGGGCTGCCGGGGCTCCACTGGGGGCTGTCACTGATGCTCTGGGCCCCCACCTGTGATACTAGAGCAGTGGGGTCCTCTGGGACAAATGGAGAAAGAAGCTTGCCTAGCCTGTCTATAATTCACTATTTGAGGAGACCAGGGCAATGCTACTCATGGCCCCATATTTAAGAAAGTTTCTGGGAAAATCATCCTTCTCATGTCACCCCCACCTCTCTGAAGTCAGAGAGATCACTGGGGCCTAAGCCAGGAGAAGCCTTGAAGGCCCAGCCAGGCAACTAACCTCAGAACTGCCCTGTCTCTCTGCTGACCATGACTTTCTCATGGGAAATTTCTTTGTGCTGGGCATGGCTGCTTCTCCCGGGATGTTTGCTCCAGGAGGCTCCTCCATCCACTCTGAAAATAATCTTCTGTTGAGCCCATCCAACTCATCTACTTGGATTTGGTGAGAGCCCCCCATGACGTAATCCGGGGTCAAGAATAAAAGCGACTCCATTGCAACTTTCTTAAACACTAAATAACAATAGCCCTAAAGCAATCATACAGGCCTTTGCTTCCACTGATGCCTGTGGCTGAGTTCCTCCTGGATCTTCTATTCCATGTCCTGGTGACCTGGTTCTTCTTATCAGGGATGACATCGTTGACGGGGGCAGTGCTCACATATGCAGCCTTCTGGTGACTCCTGGGGGTTTCCCTTTGAAGGGTGCCAGATGTGTCTGCCTATAATGAACAGCCCCGCCCCTGACAGCTGCAGACCTCACCCGCCCGTGGGCCGGGGATGCTCACCAGCACTGCACAGCTGGACTGCATTATTTAGAGGTGTGCTGCTGTGCGGTCTCAGCTGGCTTGCACTGGGCAGCAGAATTAAACACCCCCAGCCCGCGTCATTCCAGTCCAGCAGAACAACATCTGCAGGCTTTCCACTCCCCAGTGGTAACCACTGTGTAAATACAGTTCTTAGTGGCTGCGCTAGCCGTCATCATAAAAATAGGATGTAGTTTATTTAACCATTCCCTATGGCTGAGCATAGAGATCATTTTCAAATTGTTTGCTCTTATGAAAATGGCCTCACTGGACATATTTGCATATGAATCTTTGTGCCATTCAATATGAAATATATATTGTACACATTAATGATGAAACTGCGTGGCAAGGCAGATACCACTTGTTTAGTAGGTCATACTCTCTCAACCAAATGAATTTTAGAAGGTTCTGCTCTTCTGACAGCTGAGTTAAATTAGAACTCAGGGTGGGCTCCACACCACAGTTCTCTGTCTGTTTCCTGCAAGGTCATAAGCCTTGAGTAGGAGTCTGGGTGCAGCAGACCATTCCGTAAATGAAGATCCTGAAAACTAAACAATGTTTGTGTCTTCTGCAAGTGCTCTTCCCATTCTGTCACCTGGACACAGGAGTCAGAATATTCCTAAGGCTTCTGATGACACAGTCTCACCCTCTTTTATAGGTGTCTTGTTATTTTAATAGGTTTAATTAAAGAAAATAAGCTGCAGTCCCTTGCATCAGACAGGATGACATCAACTCTGAAATGACTGGAAATTTCATCCCGGAGTAACCTTGGAATATTTCCGAGACGTGTTTCCTGCCTCCACCTTGCGCCATCCAAATGCATTCTTAATTTCTCCAACAGAGGCAATGTTTTATTTGAAATAACAAAACCACCACCTTATAAATTATCTCATTTGATTCTCAGAACAATACTCTCAAGTATGGCTGTTTTTATTACCCTGGTTTTATAGATGCAGCAGCTCAGGCTTTATCCAGGATGTTAAATGGTTTCTGGTCCATTTCCCTGTCTCTGGGCAAGTCTGTGCCGAACAACAATGCTGAGGTGAGCGTCTCTGAGCCCATGAAAGTAGAGACAAGGTTTCCTACCCTCAGTCTCCCCCAAATCCACTCAACAATACTTCCCCTTATCTCCAGAGTATGAAAAGAGCACAGCAGCTCTGATACCCCTACACAGGACTTACGAGCTTTTTAAATGTGCCCTCGGCTCTGCCACTCAAGAAGGAGGAAGAGTTCTTTGAGCAAAGTGACCCAAGAAGAGAAGAAGAAAAAACGAACTGGGTTAGGATCTGAGAGAGGCACCGTGCTGCAAATGTTAACAGGAGTAGGCAGTGATCACCAGACTCACCTCCGCGTATCTGGGCTTCAACGAAGACAGGCTCCTCTTAGCCAGGCTTCTGCCCTTGGCTGGGTGGTCCTGCGATGGCTTTCACTTTGTTCCCTCCACAACCTTATTTCAGGTTCTCGCCTCCACAAGCGATGTCTAGAGGCAGCAAGCTAATATCCACAGCTGGCCCACAGCCACATTTGAACTTGAATTATTTGCCAACACTTTAGACAATTACTTAATAATATTACTAAATAATCCAGACATTGATGGTTTCTTGAAAATAGGAAGATTAGGCATGCCAGGCCAGCATTACTGGCTGCAGCTGAGGTGTGACTGCCATCATGGATGGAGGCGAGCATGCCTCTAGCCTCCCGCCTCCCCTCCAGCCTCCCCAATCCTCCTCTGCCAGTTGCTCCACTCATACACTTTATCTCACTGACCTATGGAAATACTTGAGTTTGAAACCTTTGAAGTGAAAGAATATTTGTATGATCCTAAGGTGCTGTAAGAACTTAAAAGTGAGCAAATCTATGACGTTTGTTGAAAAATAAAACCAAATTTCTTACCCTTCTTCATCAGTCCTAACCATGCAGTTACAAAACTGATTTTTAGTGGCAGGGACCTCAGCCTTGGAATCAGAGAGTGGGTTTGAGTCCAGGATCTGACATTCATTAGCTTTGTGATACCAGGGAAGCAAAGGCCACAGATTAGATGGGTGGTTCCCCAAGTGGGGTACACATACCTCTTGGGGGGGTTACAGCAATCCAAGAAATGGTAGATTTGGGGATCCCTGTCTGGAGTACAAATGGAGGGACAGAATGCAGGAGAAGGCTGATTTTCCTAGCTGAATCCCACAGAGGTGCGGGACGTGGCAATGCCAGCTTTGACAGCGGGCATGAGATCTGGATAGATAGGGGAATTAATTAAAAGTCTGCATTTGGAACAACTGGGACTTCCCATCCAACCCCCATGCCCAAAGCAAGGTCTCTAACACCCAGGAAAGGTACGTCAGATTCCACTCTTAATTTTTTAAAAAATTTTCTCTAGAGAGGAGAAAATCAGCATGTCCTAGCATTCAGGAGTGCCAGGGATCTGGCATCTTCCAGTGAACAAGCCCTGCCTCAGTACACAGAACTCCTAATCAGCTTTTGGGGGTGTCATTTTTAAACAAGAATGGACAAGGAAGAATCTCTAGGTACTTCAGGAAAAGTTTCCAAAATAAGAGAAAGACTAACATAAACAAACAGGTAAAACAACCATCACCACCAATGCTGGAGGTTAAGAGTTATTTTGAGAAAGAGAAGAGATCCCAAATCAAAGCAAACTGAACATAAAAGCCCAATTTATATCCTCAGAAAGACTATTCATGAGTCTGCAGGCTAAACTGGGTTTTCGGCTCCTGGTCTCACAAGGCTGAATTCAATGTGTCGGCCAGGGTGGGCTCTTATGTGGGGGCTCTGGCAAAGCATCCATATCCAAACTCATGCAAGTGGTTGGCAGTAAATTTAGTTCCCTGAGGCTGTAGGGTGGAGATCTCTCTGTTCTTGCTGGCTGTTAGCAAGGGGTTGCTCTTAGCTTCTAGAGGCTACTCTCAGTTCCTTTCTAGGCACCCCCCCCAGCTTCAAAGCCCGCATCAGGACATCTTTCTTGTATTGAAGCCATTTCATGCCTCACATCTAACTTTCACTTCTGCTACCAGCTGGAGAAAGCTCAGCTTTTAAAGGGCTCATGTGATTAGGTTAGGCCTACCCTATCTTAAAATCAGCTAGTTAATAAATTTAATTACACCTGCAAAATCCCTTCTGCCATGTAACAACGTAAATCACAGGGGCAACACTTGGGGGCAAAGGACGTAAGGCCATCTTTTAGTTCTACCACACTAAGTAAGAAAAATGACTTATTTTTATTTACATGATATGTTTTGCTATTAAAAAATGTAGAAAGTACAAAGAAGTTGGCATTTTTTTTTAAGTGCCCCAAATCTCACTTCCGAGAAACAGCCATCAGCATTGGAATACATCATTGCAACAGGTTCTGTGCATAGAAATGGAGCAGAAAGGTCAACAGACAACAGTGGGCTTTTACTGAGCAAATTATTTTTAAGTAAAAGTACTAAGTTTAAATTCACAGAAAAAAAGTAAAATAGAAGGAATTGCTGGAGTTCAGCTATGTGTGTCTGCAACACAAGAATTCTTAAAATATCTCCTTTCAAGGTAAGAACAGCTGACATAAAAATCATCAAGGAGTTGGAACCATGCTTGCTTAAAAGAGCTGCGTGTCGTGCAGTTCGGTTTTTAGAGTGGATTACTTTCCTGCTATTAAAGATGAGAAATTTTACATGCTTAAAAGTCCTCCTCCTGCCCTGTCCCTCACCTCCCAATTTTTGTTAGGTGTGTAATTATTTTTACATTGTAAGAATCTGTCATGTTTACATTTTGTTTTTTTAACCATAAATTCCACAGCTGTTTAGTTTTAATTCTATGTTTAAAACAACTCAAAACTCACCTTCAATCTTTTTGACTTTTCTGTTCTCCTCTACTTCATTTTGATTTTTTAAAAACAATTTATTGAAGTATATCATTCATTCATGAACATACATAAATAAGTGTTCAGTAAACATTGTGAACTTAAAAAACAAACATTCATAACATCATACAGGGCTCCCACACATCACCCCACCACAAATACTTTGCATTGTTGTGAAACATTTGTTAACAAACTATGAAAGAGAATCGTCAAAGTATTACTACTAACTATATTCCATATCTTACTCCCCTATACTTTTTTTTTTAAGGATTTATTTATTTATTTACTTTTATCCATTTTTACCACCCCCACCCCCGTTTTTGCTGTTTTTGTGTCCATTTGCTGGGCAACTCTCTGTGTCCATTTCCTGCCCTCTCTTCTCACCCTTCTCCTTCTTCACTGGGATTTGATCCTCAGAACCTCCGATGTGGGAGAGAGGCGACCTACCGCCTGCGCCACCTTAGTTCCTGTTTTTTTGGCGCGTCTCGTCTTGGCTCTCCCTTGTGTCACTCTCCTGTTACACCATCATCTTGCTGCGTGGCTCACGGGGCCTGGCGGCACACCCACGCATGGGGCCTGGCGGCATACATGTGCGCGGGGCCTGGGGGGTGTACCCGTGCGTGGGGCCTGACAGCGCACCCGCACACAGGGCCTGGTGAACTCACTCACTCGCGGAGCCTAATGCCGTACCTGTGCATGGGGCCTGGCGGCCCGTGTGCTTTCTATACTTTTCTTTTTTTAATTATTACTGGCAGGTACCGGGGATCGAACCCAGGTCCCTCCATATGGGAGATGGATGCCCAACCATTTGAGCCACATCCGTCCCCGTTATATCTTTTAAGGTTGACCAAAGATACCCAAAGTTACAGTCATTTCCCATACAGGATGGTCATATAATAAATCAGGCTTAGTTTATCACCAGCATTCTAAAAACTACCTAGGGAGAAAAACTAAGTCTGGGGACACATGCATGGTTTCTAATATAGCGAATGTTTAGCCTACCCTGATTATCACAAAATCAGGACAGTGAGACTATTTGCATTCTTTATTTTGATTTATTGCTTGACTGGCTAGATTTTAGCATAAACGACTTCTTTTTTCCCAAGAAAGTAGAAACCTTGTGTGCTTTCATGCTGGAAAATGACTGTCAGTAGCCTTCATATACTTAAAGGACAATTTGGCACATTTGGAATGAATCACACCTTTATTCCCTTAAACTTTATAGACCTCAACCAATTGTCATCTAGCATTGTGTCGCTCTTGATTTTGTCATTGTCTGATTTATCTTATTTTTGATCACTCTGTACCAATTTTACCTTGAACACAGTGTGTACTTCCTACCTGCTGATTCAAGTCTTTGCTTCAGTTAAGTTTCTTCTAGTCTATTGTTCCTTTTGTTCTGATCTCTGCTTTAGGAAAGCCAGTTGTGCATCTCCATTGTTTATGTTCCATAACTATCAAATATTTATCATTGTTTTTTATTTCTTTGTTCTTTTCCATATTGTTCCTTTGTGTTTTCAAGTGTGTTCATTCTGTTTTTGGTTAGTTCTAAAGTGACTTTCCTTTCCTTCTTGAGCCCTGCCATTTGGTTTTATCCTCTTTTGTTGTTCCTTAATTCCTTATTTGTTCCCCTTAATCTCTTCTTTGAGGCTTTTAAATTTTATTTTAAAGAGAGGTAACTTTGTAATTTCCCTGATGCAATGGAGAATTAATTGTTAAAGAATAGCATGGGAAAGGGTGGAAGAAGGATGTGGAGGCAATTGATTTAGGTGTGTTACCCAAATCTCCTCTATCCAAATCTTTTTCATTCCTTTCCATGAGAGAATGTCTCTGAGCCTCTCAGGTCTGGGCACTCAGGCCTTCTCGGGCCGGGATCTCTGGGCTGTAATCAAGCAGTTGCCTCCCCACCACTTCACCTGCTCATCTCCGGGACTCTCCTTTGCCTTGGAGGTCAGCTCACACACACGAGAAATAAAAGTCTGTTGGCCTGATTTCTCCCTGATTTACACCTCCTCTGTTATTCTTGGTTATCATACAGGTTCTTTGCGGGAACACTGCCCAGCCCCCTTCGGAGTTCTCAGATCCTGTTATTCAGTGAAAATTTCAGTTATTTGACTGCCACTTTCACAGCTTTTGCCTTAACTCCATATTACGCCCAGTATAATCAATATCTTTCGTTAAATCAGTTTACAATTTTCACTTATTTTAAAAGGAGGCATATCACTATCATAAAAGAAAAACCAGTATTGCTTGCCATAAATAGGATATAACTATTAAAATAAACGTAATCAAACAATGATAGTAAATTCTACCTAGATGCAGTTGTCTGCTAGAAGCTGAGTCTGACATCTACATTTTACTTGTTAGAAAAAGCAATTAATCTGAATTAGAGAAAAGTTGGCACCAGACCAAGACATTCTTCTTGATGTAATCAATAATGAAAGATAAGTAAAAGGTGAATCAATTTTCCATTATGTTACCGGATATAATTATATGACTGCCTGTGTACCACCTAAACCTATCTGATGTTTTACCAGTGATAAAGTCCCCTCTCTTCCTTTGGGAAACACGACTCCAGTTCAAGGATCATTGATTTGGTTGGTGGGGACTGTGACACTGGTATCTAGAAATATGCTTCCTGCTCAAGGCTGGAGGCAGGGTACATTGGCTTTCAGCATTTTCTCAATTTTAGTACAGATTTTGCAGTATTTGGCAGTCATACTTCATGGTTTGTGGTTTGAGGTTCTGAGACTTTCCTTGTTTCATTAACAATAGGTCTTTTTCTGTGTTTCTGCTTTGTTTTGCTTTTTGTTGTCTCTGGAAGATTTCAAGGGAGGGGAAAAGAAGGGAGTGAAAATGTCTTTACTACCTTTAACTGGATATATAGGTGGATGTGTATCCTTCTCAGTCCCTCCCACCTGTGCACAGGTGGACACAAGTTCATAAAGAGCTGGAGCCAGATCTATCTTCCGATTCAGCTAAGTACACCATATCTGCCACATTCGGAGGGTTCCAGGCTTTGAAGGTACTCTCTGGGAAGCCAGAGGGCAGAGTGAGAAAACTGCTTAAATGCGCTGCCCCGTCACAGGATTTCCTTCCCGTCTGTGAACTATGTGTTTGTGTGCCCTCCCAACACCCTTATTCACAACAATGGCCATATGAGGACTTGAGCACTGGATGGGCACCTTTAGCTCAGTGTGGACTTCACACTTCCCACACACCTCCCACCACTGTTGGTGTCTGAGTTCTGCCAGTGGTCCTCAAATTTGCTGGATCCATATCCCACAGTGAAGGTGCTGACGGTCTGAAACAGTATCAAGATGCTGATAATGCAGTTTTTGACTTCTTGGAAAACCATTCTTTCTTATCTGAGTATCCATCTGAGTGTTTTGATTGAGGCAGTTCAGAGGAGTATAAAGACCTAGATTTTGGACTTCTAGGCTCCAGAACTGTGAGACAATAAATTCCTGTTGTTTAAGCCAACCAGTGTAGTATTTGTTATACCAGTGCTGGCAAGCTACCCAACCACCTTTGCCTATACTCTAGGCCTAATACTCATGGTTATCATCTCTGTATGAAATGTCCAAGCTGAGAGTTCTATCTTACCGTGGCAGTTTGATATTATTTATTAGTTCCAAAAAGAGATATAGATTATGTTTGTAAACTGATCTGTTCCTCTGGGTGTGATACCCTTTGATTGTATTAGATTCAGCTGAGATACTTTTGATTAAATTATGTTAAGATTAGGGCTTTGATTTGACCACATCATTAGGGCACCTCAGTTTGAATCCCCACCCCCTTTGTAGGCTATATAAACAGACACTCAATCAAGGAGACACACAGAAGAAGATACACAGAAATAGGGAGAGCTCTATAGACATGGCAGAGGAAAGAACTTGATCCTGTGGCCCTGGAGAGAGATGAGCCCTTTGCCTGATAGTTTGCAGCTGAAGGGACCAGAGCCCTGAGCAGCTAAGAAGGCCTGGAAAGAAATAAGCCCTCCTGCCTACGGCTAAGATAGGAAGAAGCTGGGACCACAGAGTTTTAGGAGTAAAGAGGAAGGCTGAACTCTCACAGACATCACCCGCCATCTTGCAACAGACTTTGGCGAAAAAGTAACCTTGAGTTGGACTCTTTAGGGCTTTGTAACTGTAAGCTTTTACCCCAAACAAATACTCTTTATAAAATTCAACAGATTTCTGGTACTTTGCATCAGCACCCCTTTGGCTAATACACTTACTCATCCTTTAAGTTGGTTATCTCAAATGCCTCCTTTTTCTAAAAGCCTTCCCCAGCTCCTCAAATGGGAATAACTGCTGCCATTCTGTGGATTCTCTAATGCTTTGTAACACTGTTCTATTTCAAATTCTGCCTTGTATTATAGTTTCCCATGCAAATACACAGATCATCCGTTTCTCTCGTTCTATGGAACGCTGCTAAGGGACAGGACTGTGTACTACTTTATTAATTTCTGTATCCTTTTGGCACCTAGAAAATGCCTTTTATAAAATGGAAATGTCTATCCTTTGCAAAATTCCTTAACGGGAGCTGGGTCTTTAAAATGTAATGTCAACGAACGACCTATATTTGAGTACAAACTCCACTTAACTTGTTCAGTGCTTACCAGAGCGAGTAACATCTTTTTACGGCACGCTGTCTCCCAGCTGGTCACACACCTGAGAATCGTCTGGGACCCAGAAGCTTGTCCGTAAACACGTGGGTGAGGAGCAATTCTCTTCAGGTCCCGCCTCTCTCCACAGTGATTGGCGGACCAAACGTTCCAACCATCTCTCTCCGCCTCTTTCAGGAGCAGCCAATCACAGACCCCGAGCGCCTCCTGACTACTAGACACTGTTTACTAACAGATCGAAGCTGGGGAATAAGGGGTGTGACCGTTCTGGGGAGGTCAAGGAAGGGAAGGCTTGACTGCGCGTGCGCATCAGAGGAAATGGGCAGGGCAGAAGCTCGGGTCTCACCAATCGGAGTGGTCGCGCTCCTCCCTCTCCTGCCTCCCCGCCAAGCAACAACAATTCGAGAAGTGGGGCGGGGCGGCTCCTGAAACGTCAGAGAAGATTGCCCAATGGGAGGCGGCGTTGGCGGATGCGCGCGCCCCATGCCCAATAAGCGAGGACGGCTCCAGTGGCCCCTCTACCTTGCTGGCTGTGGGCGGAGCGGCTCGAAGGAAGAGGCGGTGGAGCAGGGGGCGGTTTGGTTGCGCGGTACTAGCGGTGCCCGCCGAAGGGGGAGGAGGCGGAGGAGCGAGCCGTGCGGCCAGAGCGGGAAAGAGAGTCGGCTCTGCGTCCGAGTTCGGAGCCGCTGCCCCTCGGCTCCTGGGGCTGCGGCGGGCGCTGTGAGGGGTCGGGCGTCCGCTGTCTCCCGGGGTCCCCTCGTAACGACCGCGCGGGGTCGGGAAAAGGGAGAAGATGGAGGAGGAGGGCGGCAGCGCCGCGGGGAGCAGCGGGGACGGCGGCGACGGGGGAGAGCAGCTCCTCACGGTCAAGCACGAGCTGCGGACGGGTGAGCGACCCGCCCTCTGCCGGCCGGGCCCGGGCGCGAGGGCGCGCCGAGGGGGCCGGCGGGTGCCTGTGCGGGGCTGGGGGCCGCGCCGGAGCCGGGAGCCGCGCGGCCCGGGGCAGGGGCTTCCGGGGGCGCCGGGCTCCGGGCGCGGGGCTGCTGCGGGCCGGAGAGGTGGGCGCGGGGGGGCGGGCCCGGGGCGGGGCCTGGCGGGCTGGGCGGGAGCCGGGGCGGGGCGGGAGGGAGCAGGGGAGGTAGGAGCGCACCTGGCAGCAGCCCCGCCAAAAGTTTTGGGGAGCCCAGGTGAGCGGCGGGCCCTGGGCGTTGGGGCCCTGGAAGCAGCCGACAGCTGCCCGTGGGCGCATCCCCCTTCCCGCACAGGTGACACATCTGTCACGCGTCCTGTCTAGGCTGAAAGGTGCGCCTTCCTCCCTGCGGGGTGAACGACGCTTTGTTTTGGAGCGTGACTCGCTTCTCTACGGCTCTGCCTGCCTTGAGGTTCCCGCTGGGGTTTGTGGAGCCATCTCCTGAGGTGCTGTGGACCTGTAGGAGATCAATGGGCAGTTGTCCTTTGGGCTTTTCACGAGCCCGGTCTCCAGCGAGATAAGAAGAGACCGCGGGCTCCAGGGATTGAGCGCTTTTATTTGCAATTAGCATGAAATACTATACTTGGCTTTGAATTTCTGAGTCTTGAGATAAAGGCTCTGTAAATTTAAAGCTCTAGGTACAGCGACTAGCTGGCTTAGGCGCTTCCTGCCTAGTGTTTGATATCACTCGAGTTGTTCTAAGCTTTTTGTTAAATTACTTTATTCGTTGCGTGTGGATCTGAATTTGTCCATTTTGGAAAATGCTTATTTGAACTAATCAGTACAGTTTGGATTTACATTTGTGAAGCCTACTCTCTTATTAGAGATCCTTTTTCATTTCTGAACAGAAAATACACTTTAAAGAGTGTTCATCATTATTATTAAATACTCTTGAAGCATGTATTAAGGTCTTTAACAGAACTTGTTATATGGGAATATTCTTTATGTAGATACAAAGCTCATGCAGCAGGTTTCAGATATACACCTTGTTTCTGTTTTGAACAGATTGTAAAGATAGCTCTGTTGCTGCTTTTAGTTTTTGTTATTTCTAATGAGATTGCTAGTTAGCAATCCATTGAGGCCAGTGTGGTGGCTTAATTTAAAAGGGATGTCACATTCATGCCTACTTAACTCAACTTTTTAAAACAAAATTATTGTATTTAGTCATTGTGAATCTATCTTGGGCCTGTTACTCTGTAATCGTTTTGAATTCCTAACATGTCCTGGGTGGATTTGGTTTTCTCTCTTCATTTAGTAAACAGTTGATGTTTTCAAAGAACTAGTAAATCATTTACTCTACAAACATTTATTAATATCAGGTTTGTGCCAAGCTCTCTTCAGGTGCTTTCTGCTGTGCAGATCTTGAATTTCTTTTTCTTATATAATAATTCACTGATTTATGTATGTAGAATTGTGCTGTACAGCAAAAGCTACTAGAAATCATATTGCCCTCAGCCATTTACCATGGTGTAAAAGCAGCTTTTAGTGAAATGACCAAGAAACAACCTACTTATTAGTAGTAGTCAACCAACTGCTCAGTTTCTGGGTTTGCAAACAATGTTAGTTTTGTAGAAAACAATGAGTGCTGCTTTATTTCTCCTTCACTACTAACTGTGTGAATCATCAGCTTCAAGTTTGTTTTTTAGAAATTTTTCTGATGGATGGTAAGATTATTCTGAATTAATTAGTACTGTTAACTGTCAAAGGAAATGAACATTTTGACTTATTGCTGAACACTGGAACAACTGACCGGATACAGTGGTCAAAAACACTGTTAACTATAGCTTGAAGATTTGCTCATCCCCAGCCAACTGCACTCCTGTCAGCACATGATTCTATAATAGGCACCAAAGTAATGTGATCTGATGTGGTTGGTCCCTTGCTTCTCAAAATGTGGACAGATGTATAAGTCATGCCAAGTCATCAGTTGGTGATTGCCTATGTATGCTGAAATGTGAGTAAAAAGCAATGAAAGTCACACGTGAGGGATTGAAATTGCTCCAGTTGTAGAGCCAGAATAGCCTGGCATACCTGGACATGGAGTTGGAGGACTTAATTCTGAATGCCAGCTCTGCTGCTTACTAACTGTAGACTGGGCAAGTTGCTTCACCCTCTTGAGACCCACTTCTCTCATCTACAAAATGTGACACTTGAATGAAACAGTGTTTGGAAAATGCTAATCAGTAAGTGTTGGTTGAATGTAAATCTAAACATCCCTCCATAATGGTATCTTAAAGTGTGCGAATAAATCCAGTGTAATTTTGGGAAAAAAATCACTCATTTGGTCCTTAGCCTGTGCCACATTGCCTGGCTGCTACCTTTTTCTCTATCTGTTCTGCCTTCTCTAGTCGTGTAAACTCTTCATAATCCCAGCTGCTGAGAACATGTACATATCTCTTCAGAATCATTTAACACATGGTACTATAATAATCATTTACTTGTCTGTGCTAGACTGTAAGGTACTTAAGGGCATATACCATGTTCTTTGTTCCTTTTTAGTCCCTGGCATATGGTAAGGACTTAAATATTGTTGAATGAATTAATTGAATGGATGAAAATCCAGGCCCAATTCTAACAGTTTCTTGTATTCCCAATGCTTTGTATATATTAGGTAGTTGATAAATTAATGACAGTGACTATGAAAGCTGAAGAATGAAGAGTAAAGGATTGATTTGATTAATAAAGTTCTTGAGCACTTTCTGTTTTTTAGTCTAGATGGTACTGATGATACCAAAAATCACTAAGAAAATGTTCTGCCGTCTGGTAGTAAGGAAAGGGGAGAGGGATATGCAAAGTGCAAAGGTAACAAAGAAGAGGTTAGGACTTTTGAGTTTAAAACAATCAAATCCAATTCTACATTGAGAAAAAGAGGGATTATTTATTGGAAGGATATTTGGTTATATTTTCTCTATTCACTTATTCAATAAATATTTCATTACCTCTGTGTACTAGGTGCTGTTTTAGATGTTGGGGTTACAAGCTAGATGTGGTTTCGCCCATGGAAGGACAGGGTTGCATCAGAAATCATTGGAGCTGGACACTTATTTATTTATTTATTTTAAAGATTTATTTATTTATTTACTTTATCCATTTTAACTCCTCCCTTCCCTGTTTTTTTGCTGTTTTGTGTCCATTCACTGGTCAATTCTCTGTTTCTGTTTCCTGCCCTCTCTTCTCATCCTTCTTCTCCAGTCTTCACCGGATTCAATCCTGGGGACCCCCGATGTGGGAGAGGCATTCTGCCACCTGTGCCACCTCAGTTCCTGGTTTTTCGGTGCATCTTGTCTTGGCTCTCCCCTGTGTCTCTCTCCTGTTACATCATCATCTTGCTGCGTGGCTCGGCGGGGCCTGGCACGCGTGCTTTATATATATATATATATA
>JAQZBX010075521.1:0-14585 GCA_029593785.1 Cabassous unicinctus
TTAGTTCCGCTTGTCAGTTGAATGGAAATCTCAGAATGCATGTGCTTAGGCTTAGTAGATTAGAAATTACTAGAATATCTAAGACCAGATGCTTGTACTCACCATCCTTAGATTAGGGGACTGTACACTAAATCATATCATTCCCTCACTGTAGAAAATTACAATCAATTGAAAGTTACATCTTTTAGAAAACCTTATTGATGAGGTAGACATATATTTTCAATTTAACATCTCTCTCCTCCCAGGTACACTACAACTAAATGTCTAAGCTCATGTAAATGTGTCTTTAATTAAGCATGTCATTCTTTCATTTCATTAGGTTCTTCAACTTGGCAACAGAAAACAATTTACTTCCTAAACTGTTTCTAACATCAGCTTCAAAAAATGTGTCTTTGCAATAACTACGAGAAAGGTGAAGCTTTCATACAATAATATCCTGTGTTCTTACATTAAGATACCCAACCATTGCTGCTTCAATTTCCCTATTTCCAGATTATCTAATTCTTGAACCTCAAGCAAATATGCTAAAATTCACTGAAATTATTAGTATCTAATTCAGGTTATTGTTCCTATATGATTAAGAGCACTTATTTTTTAAATTTTAAAGAAAAATGATGAATTTCACTGGTTGAATGGAAATTTACTATGAGACTGGGATTGCACAGATAGATTATATATAGCATAGAAGACCTGAGGGAATTGCATAAATATATCAAGTGAGTTAGTGGCAAAGATGAGTAAATACTGTTTTTCTTTACAGAAGTGGAAAAGAGCTTGAATCCATTTGACATATATAAATATATAAAATTTCATTGAAGAACAAGGAAGTTGGCATCAAGTACAGGTTAATTGCTTAGATCTGCTACTTTATATCTTAAAGATTTGATGTTATTAATTGAACCCTCCTTGCCTCTATTTCCCTGAATGTAAAATGTGTATTAGAAAAACACTTTCTTATTCATTGGGTTCTTATGAGAGTTTTATGAATGTAAAATGTTTGTAAAAGGGCAGAAATAAAATAGGCACTCATTAAATATGATTTGATATGATAATAATGCCTTAATCTACAAAGCATTGAAAAGATATATCCTGTAGAAAAACTATTATGACTTGTTCCATATTTCCATCTATAAATATCTCCCATGTTTGAAAAGTGCTATTTAATCTTTATCATTAATTCCTGTATTATTTCAGATGAATTAAGTTTCTTTTCTGTACTCTGAACTCATATAATCCTCATGGAAAATAAGAATACATTCACTGAATTTGTCTTCTTAGGGCTATGTGAGAATAAGCAAATAGAGTTTCTGCTCTGTTTCTTGCTCTTGCTCTGTTACTTGGCAGTCTTAATTGGGAATATCATCATCCATCATCTTACTCACAATTACTGTAGCCATCTAATTGAACAACTAATGTACTACTTTCTCTGGCAATTTCTCTCTCCTGGACCTCTCCTTCTGCTCCATTGTGGCTCCCTGGTTAATCAGAGACTTAGCTTCAGAGAGAAAAATAATTTCCTATGATAACTGTATAAACCAGCTCTTTACCTTCAACTTCTGGCAGGTATAGAAATATTCATCTTAGTGTCCATAGCTTTTGACCGCTGTTACCATTATTAAGCCCTTGCACTACGTGGTCATCATGAACAGGCAGAGGTTTGACAGGCAGATCATCATGGTCTGGTGTGTGGGTTTTTGGTCCTCAACTTACCTTTCTGTAGCCTGTGTCAGATCAATCACTACATGTGGGATGTGAAACCTCTTTTGAAACTAGTCTGCAGAGATATTCATGTTGTTAGTATTTTAGTTGTCTCCAATTCGAGGATGTCAAAGGTTTTCATTTTTACTATCCTGGTGGCTTATTATATATTCATCCTGTACAATCTTAGGACACATTCCTCTACAGTGTGATGAAAAGCTCTGTCAACCTGTAGCTCTCACATAATGCTTGTAGGTTTGTTTGGTATGCTCTGTACCTATACCTATGTTCTACCTGCTGAAAATGAGAGCAAGGACAAGGAAATCTCTGGGGTTTTACACTGTGATTGCCCCCATGTTAAATTCTCTCATCTTCTCCCTGAGAAATGTGGAGATGAAAATTGCCATGTGGAAGAAATAGCCCTGTATTACACTTTTATAATTAAATTAAATAAGATGATATTCATTGCACTTCCAAGCTTTTGTCCTCAGTATATTTATCATTGTAGATATGGAGAAATCATTTAAGCTTTCTTTAGGTTTGAACTAAATGCTCTCTGAACTTACAGGAGCAAAATAATCAAATAACTATTATTCATATAGCAATCTCACTTTAATATGTCCTACTAGTTCCAGGTGTCACTATTTGGATTTGAAAACACCAGAAATATCATCCTAAAGCACACACTTAATTGTGTCTCTCCTCTTTCCAAAAATTTATATGACAACTATCTTCCTAGGAATAAAATCCAACCTTTTAACAGGCTAATCAGAAATCTTCCCAAATTGACCTAAATCTAATTAGCTACTCTTAGAATTCACTGCATTGAAAGAAATTGTTTATTAAACAATGAAAATAGTTTTTGCAATCAAGAATACAGTCAAATCCTGATTGTCAATTTTTATCTCTTGGTCTTGTCAATTTTTATAATTTTGATTGGCCTCTGTGTCTAAAATCTATGAAAATGAGGTAATATTATGTTTTATAAAGAATTTTTAAGACTCTATGGGCTAGGATATGACATTTTAGCGTGATATGTGACATAATACAAACCCCATTCTCTCACAGTTCCAGACTATTCCATTTATTAAGATACATTTTTCCCTAAATTTGTAGGTCCACGTCATGTATATAATTCAAACTCCTTCATGTAGTTTTTTGTACAGGAATATTTTGAAGACTCATTAACAGGACATAATTATTACCTTTTCTCTCCCCAGTTCTTATATTGTGAGTTAAATGTAATTTTCTATTCCTCAAGGGTACTGGGAATAAAATCTTCTGCTTATTCCAAAGGAAATTACTTTGATGAGTTAGTTATTCATTGTTCTGTTTGCTTTAGTTTAATATAGTATTGTTTCCACAAGTATTTGGATTTTATATCAACAAAAACTATCCAAAGATGTGTGTAATTTTGAATTTGTGTGTATTCATGGAATGGGAGGGTTTGGGTTTCTTGAGGAGAGGTCTGGAGTACAAAATTCCACCAGAGAAGATGTTATGCTACATAAGCATGGAGTCTTTTATTATCATTTCTTTTAGTGCGTCAAAAAAATTATGGGCAGTCCATATGAGGAAAATATATATTAATCTCACACCCAAAATCAATAGATTTAATATTAAAGATCTATTTGCTAGTTGTTCTTTCTAATGGTCATTTTACATCCCTTAGCCCTATTATTGATGACTGCAGGAACATCTGTGAAATGATTGCATAGAATAATTTGATCAATTGCTTTGCTAAACATGAGAGTATAAGCACAGGCTAATAAAGAAATATTTTGGGTAGGAAATGTGCAATTTTTAAAATTCTGCCCAATGGTGTATGATTTATTAGACTTAAAAATTTTGGCAACCATACGAAATTTAATTAAATGAATACCTTAATCCAGTATATAAACACTCATATTATAGAGGCATAAAATTTAATCTCAAGGTAGTGAGAAAACACCAGGCTTCAAGAAGATTAGAAGTTGTTGGTAGAGCATAATGGAAAGTTTAGGGTCCAAATTAAGTTGCATATGACACAGTTCTATACAAATTCCTGCCTTGGCCACATCATTCACATTTTAACCATTACTGTTTTCTTCATACCTATATCTCCCTTCATACTTATATCTCCTTCTGTTGAGATGTAATTTGTGTATTATGTGTACAATTTTACACTATTCTAACATTCCCTCAAACATCTATATTCTAGATATTTCCAAGTCATTTTAATTTCAATAATCCTTTCTTTATCACAACATAAACCATCAACATTTTTTGGACAATTTGATTTTATTGAATGACTTTTTGACTAACTTTTTCATCTAAAAATGTTACACAGAGTTTTTTTTTAATTTTCATTGTAATATTTTAATTTTAAATGAACCAGTAACTGTGTTGGTTCCACCTTAAGGAAAAGTGAGATATTGTCTATTTTACTAATCTTCTTTATTCAATGAATTTTTAATGTGTCAGATGAGAATACAGGATCCTTATGCCAGGCTCATAATCCAGTACAGTTTATATATTATTGTCTGAGTGATTAGAATATGTTTGCACACATACGGTGCATGATGTACAAGATATATTATAGGAACCCAGAGCCTAAGTTCTTTAATCAGCTAGAACTCTTTATGATACTCTAGCTGTTTTATCTTGCACATAAATGACATTAAATTCCCAGATCAATACTTGACCTGCCATATAATAAGTGTTCTATATTTAGTTGTGCAGTTATTCTTCTTGGTAGGTAGTCTAATGTGTCAGCTTGGCCAGGTAATGGTGCCCAGTTGTTTGGTAAAGCAAGCATTGGGCTAATTGTAATAAAAGGGCATTTATGGATTTAATTACATCTACAATTAACTAAGGAGATTGCCATCAGCAATAAGTGACATCTCATCCAATCAGTTGAAATCCTAAAAAGGGGACGTGATTTCAGCATACAGATGAATAATTGCTATCTCTGTTTCAGACAGCCAGAATCTCCTGGGAACTCATCAAGGACCTTCTTCAGAACCCCTGGTTTACAGCATGGCTGGAAGAATTTGGACTTATGCATCTCCATGGTCACATGAAACAATTTTATAAAAGCCCATACTATTTACAGAGAGCCCCTGTTGGTTTTGTTCCCGTAGACAATGCCGACTAATACAGGTTGGTACTGGGAGTGGTTTCTGAGAAACAGAATCTTAAAAATGGGATTTCTGAATTGGTCTGGGATTTTTGCAATTGGATCCCTACTTTGATTAGATTCAAGGGCACTAATGACTCCCTTTCCAATAATCAAGAAGCCAGTGAGTATCCTGGCATGAATTGGCAATAGAGATACACAAAATATTGCCACTGAGTATGCCTACTTCCATGCTTGCAAGAGGCAAGGATCTTGGTGAGAGTGTTTTTAATACATTAACAGGGTTTTGTGGATTTCAATGGTACAGTGATGTTGGCTGGCTATTCCTAAATATGCAGGATACAGTTAAAAAAAATAAAGGGATGAGCTGAAAGATTATAATTTACTTTTTTTTAAAATCTATTTTTATTTTTATTTGTTTTAAAGGATGCTTAGATTACATTACTTTTAAACAAAAAAATATAGGGATTCCCATATGCCCCACACCCCACAACTACCACACCCTCCCACATAAACATCTTTCATTACTGTGGCACATTCATTGCAGTTGATAAATGCATCCTGGGGCTTTGCCATTCAGCATGGACCATAGTTCACATTCTAGTCTACACTCTTTCCCACACAGCTCTGCATTTTATGTGATTATATAAAATGGCCTATATTTGTCATTGCAATGTCACTCAGGGTAATTCCCAAGTGTCAAAAATTCTCCCGTGTTACAACTGTTTTTCCCTTTCCCTGCCTTCAGAGCCTCCAATGGCCACTGGCTCCACATCAATGTTGTAGTTTCTTCCATTGCTGGAATCACATTATGTCTATAGAAGAATACCAGTAAGTCCAATCAAATACATAGCTCTTCCTACAATCCTGAGGATTCTGGGATGGTGACATCCACTCAAGTTCCAATTGAAAGGGGGCTTATATCCCATGGGGAAAATGGATGGGTCTATCCTGCCTGCAGGTGCAGACTCTCTTCATTCCCTGAGATGGCCATTTTCCATCATCATGTACCCACCAGCTGTTCTGGGTTGGTCAATTGAGGTATGGCCAAGTTTCCCAGGACCAGCTGGCACATGAACAGCTCAAAGATTCAAATCTCTGGAAATACACCTACAAACTCCAGCACCAAATATAGGCAAAATAGAAGAGAAAAGTGAGCCATGTGCAGGGAAGACATAACGGAGTCCAACTCTGTAACTATCAGGAGCACAAACTCTAAAGGAAGGCCCATTGGCAAGGCATGAAACTCTGGAGCTATCTGTCTTGACCATAGGACCTGAGTGTCTCCAGAGCCCTCAGGAATCCTGCTTCTGGTGTAGTATACACTTTGGAAATCTACAAGATCCTGCTGAGATATGTTTAAGCATTACCTCTGGGATGACGTCCTGAATCACTTTGAAGTCTCTTAGCCATTTAAACTCATTTGTCTTTACAATTTCTCTCTTTTATTCGAGGTATTTTTCCAGTTGCATTGCTAGTTGGTGCTTGGTAGCAATCCCTCAGTGCCAGGGAGGTTCATCTACTTGAGTCATGTCTCACACTGGGGTGAAGGTAATGCATTCATATGCTGAGTTAGGCTTAAAAAGAGACCACATTTGATCAACAAGGAGGCTGTCAGAAGGCAACCTTTAGGCAATCCATAACAATAGGCTAAGTTTTAATATCAAGAGCAAAGGCTCATAAGCCTAGTCATCAATATCAAGGGCCCATTATTGGATCATACTCTTCCCAGGCACTACCCGTGCACTTGGGGAACTGTTGGTGCTCCCTTGGAAATGTGGCAGAGCTCTCCAGGATGGTTATTCAGTATTCTCTCAGTTAATGTGTGAGTCTCCAATCAATGTGACAATGACCTGTGAACATTTGAATATTTTTGCATACCTTATGTATGCTCAGATGACCTACTTCCCGTACATTCCCCAACACTGAAACCTCACACCAATGATTCTCACCCACCCCAGTTGTAACCTAATGTTATCCAAAGCTTCTTCAAAAATGAAGCCATTACAATAGCCAAATACAATTGATAGGAAAATGAAACAATAGTGATAAGTTTAAATATAAGAAAAGATATTAAAAAATTTTTTAAAAAACTAAATAAAGTAAAATTTAAAGATTGGGATATTTAAAAGTGAAAAATATTTTTAAAAATTGATAAACAAAATGTGGTACATACAAACAATGGAATATTACTCATCTGTAAAAAGGAATAGAGTGCTAACACATGGGATAACCTGGTTGAATTTTGAAGACCTTATGGTGAGTGAAGCAAGCCAGTCATTGAAGGATGAACAGTATATGACCTCACTGATATGAATTAAGGAATTTGAGCAGTCTCTAAGAACTATTGCCTGTAAGATAGGTTTACAAGAGAGAGAAACAGAAGAGAAAATTGTAAGCCATCACCCATATGGACATAATCTATGGTAAAATGATAGAGTGTAGTTGCATATTGAAGGGATAGGACAGGTGGGTAGTGATATTATTGGGTTTGGTGGTGCATGGATGACAGGTGGATAGATTGGGAAGGGTGGGTTAGAATACCCAGGATACTGAGGGGATAGATGGGAGAGGGAACAGGTGAACACTTGAGATTTGTGGATAAGAGTTGGAAAGTACAGAGGTGGGAATGTTCTTATGGCAATATTACAAGGAAGTGTCACTGGTTTTGGGTGTTGATTGGGGTGGCATTTGGGACAAGGCCCATCTGGATCAGGCTTCTAGAGATTGTGTGAGTGTTCATCCTCTCATAATGTGTTGTATCAGTGGGTGGAGACCCACACAATGAGTGGGGAGGAGATGAATTCCCATCTTTGGGAGGGCTGATTCACTCAGAAATAGACAGGCAGGAGTCTATCATGAGAAACTGCATTTCCTAATGGGGAGGACAAACCAGTGTGTCAAGACCTCTTATTGCATGTAAATATGAAACCTGCCATCTAATGAATCAAGCCAGGGTGTCATCATGGGCCCTGGGGGGATGGGGAGGGAGGAATATAATAGATCAAACATGGGGTATTTAGTGTTCAGTGGACACGTTTTTCATTACCTTACAATGATGGACATAAGACATGGCAAATACCATCAAAATTTATAAAAGTATATGGTCTAAAATGTAAATCATATTGTAAACCATTGACAATGTTTAATAGCTATGTTTCACTGTCTGTATATCAGTTATAACAATGCTACCATCCACATACAAAAAGGTTTTAATATAGGGTGAGGAAAGGGGGAGGAGTTTGGATATATGAGAGTCTCTTGTATTCTCTGTGTGACATTGCTGTGACCTAAAATTTCATTGAAAATTAAATGAAAAATGGTGAGACACTAGGGATTGGGAGGTGGAAGGTGCCACGGTACAGACTGGAAAACAGATATTGCAGTGACAAAAGGCAAAATGTAAAAAAAAAAAATTTTTAAATTTTTTCCCCAGTTTTTGAATCACCCAATCCTTTAATTTAATTTAATTTTTAGTTTTTTTTTTAAATTTTCATGTATATATCTCTTACATCTAAACTTATCATTATGATTTCATTTTCCTATTAATTGTATTTGGTTATTGTATTGCCTTCCTCTTTAAAGAAGCTTTGGATCACAGAAGGGTTACAACTGGGGTGGGAGAGGATCTTTTGTGGGGGGTGTCATGAATAGGGAGTGCATGGGAAGAAGTTCACCTGAACATTCATAAAAGCTATATAAAATTGTTTAAATGCTCATGGGGCATGGTCACAGTGGGTGGAGAATCACTCAATAAATGAGAGAATACTGATTTCCCATACTGGAGACTCTGTTGCATTCTCCAAAGGAACAGCAACAGTCCCCCAAGTGCAGGGGCAGTGTCTGGCAAAGGAGGATGATCCACTGATGGGCTCTTGTTATTGATGACTAACCTTAGGACTCTTTGCTCTTGTAATTGAAACTTAACCTATTTTAATGGGGTGCCTAAGGGCTGCCTCCTGAGAGCCTCCTTGTTGCTCAAATGTGGCTTCTTTCTAAGCCAAACTCAGCATATGAATGCATTACCTTCCCCCCAGCATGGGACATGACTCCTGGTGATGAGATTCCTTGGCAATGACAGATTACTACCAAGTGCCAACCGGCAAGATGACTGGAAAAAGACCTCGAATAAAAGCAGGAAAAGGAAAAGACACATGATTTCATATGGCTAAAAGACTTCAAAGTGTGTCCGGAGGTCATCCCAGAGCTAATGCTTATGCACATCTCAATAGGTCCTCATAGGCTTCCAATGTGGATATCACCCCAAATAGAGGGGCTCCTGAGGGCTCTGGAGGCACCCAGGTCCTATATCAGGGCAAAAATCCTCAGAGTTTGGTACCTTATCAGTGGGCCCTACTTTGGAATCTGTGCTCCTGAGAATGACAGAGTTGGACTCAAATATGTCTTCCCTGCACATGGTCCATCTCTCCCTGCTATTCAAAATTATTTGCGT
The DNA here is from genome assembly GCA_029593785.1 of Cabassous unicinctus. Taxonomy (NCBI): domain Eukaryota; kingdom Metazoa; phylum Chordata; class Mammalia; order Cingulata; family Chlamyphoridae; genus Cabassous; species Cabassous unicinctus. The sequence continues at coordinate 9,270 of JAQZBX010075521.1, forward strand.
TGCTGGAGTTTGTAGGTGTACTTCCCGAGACAAGTCTTTGGACTGTGCATGTGGCAGCTGGGCCCAGAACCTTGGTGGAGCTGCAACTCCTACTCTACAGCTCAATGGACTCACCCAGGACACCTGGTGGGGAGATGATGATGGACAATGGCCATCCAAGGGATTGGAGAGAGTCTGCAGCTGTAGGCAGGATAATCCCATCCATCTTATCCATGGGATATAAGCCCCCTCTCTTGGAGGTGGAATGGACATCACCATCCCAGACTCCTCTGTTTTGGGGGAAGAGCTATGGGCTAGAGTAGGCTTACTGGTATTCTGTTATAGACATATTGTGGTTCAAGCAATGGAAGAAATTACAACATTAATGTGGAGCCAGTGGGCACTGGAAGACCTTGGGGCATGGAGAGAGAAAAGCAGTTTTAATACAGGGGCTTTTTTCAGGACTTGGGAACTATCCTGAGTGACATTGCAATGACAGATAGAGGCCATTTCATATCATCATATAATATGCAGAACTGTTTGAGAGAGTGTGTGGTCTACAATTGAACTATGGTCCATGCTTAGTGGCAAAGCCCCAGGATGGGTATATCTATGTGCCACACTAATGAAGGATGTTTTTGTGGGAGGTTGTGGGAGGTGTGGGAGGTTGGGCATTTGTGAATCCCTATAATTTTTGTGTAACATTTATGTAATCTAAGTATCTTTAAATTTTTTTAAAATTATTATTTAAAATACAAAAAAATAAATAAATTCATTAAAAAAAAATTTTTTTTGACATTTTGCCTTTTATCAGCACAATATCTGGTGTCCGGTGTATGGTGGTGCCTTCCCACCATACATTCCCCAGTGTCTCACTATTTTTCATTTTGTTTTCAAAGAAGTTTTAGGTCACAGCAAAGTCACACACAGAATAAAGGTGACTGTCATATACCAAACATCCTCCCACATTCCTCCTTCCCATATTAATACCTTTTTATATGTAGATGGTACCTTTGTTATAACTGATATCCAAATAGTGAAACATAGCTTCTAAATTTGGTTAATGGTTTACATAATGGTTTTAATTTTAGACCATATACATTTGGATGATATTTACCATGTCCTTTGTCCATCATTGTAAGATCATGTAGAACACTTCTACTGTCCACTAAATGCCCCCTCTTTGATCTATTCTATTCCTCCCTCCCTCTCCCCTCATGGCCCATGGTGACCCACTGGTTTCACTCCTTGAATAACAACATTCATAGTTACATGCTACAACACTGAGGTCTTGACACACTAACTTGCCCTAACCTATTAGAACCACCCATGCTCTTGAGGGATTCCTGTCTGTCTATTTGTGAACAAATCAGCACTCCTGAAGATGGAAGTCCAATGCCTTCCCCCTTATTATGTGGGTCTCCACCCACTGATGCAACTCATTATGACAGAATGATCACACACACACTACCTAGGAGCCTGCTTCAGATTTGCCCTGTCCTGAATGCCCCACATCCAACACCCTAAACCAGGAGCACTTCCTTGTCATATCGCCATAAGAGCACTCTCAACTTTGTACTTTCAACCACATTCCTGTAAATCCCCAGTGTTCACCTTGTACCTCTCCCAACTCTCCTCCCAGTACCCTGGACCTTCCAACCCACCTTCCTCAATCTATCCACCTGTCAATCCTGCACCACCCAACCCAATAATCTCATTGCCTTCCTGTCCTATCACTTCAATACACGGTGACACACTTTCACTTTACCATAGATTATGTCCATATGAGTGTTGGCTCAAAACCTTCTTCTCCATTTATATTTCTTGTAGAACTATCTTCCAGAAAATAGCTCTCTGAGTCTTTTCAATTTGCTTAATTCATATGAGTGAGGTCATGTACTGTTATCCTTCAATGCCTGGCATGCTTCACTCAACATAAATTCCTCAAGAGTCATTCCTATTATCCCATGGGTTAGCACTGTATTCCTTCTTACAGCTGAGTAATATTCCATTGTATGTATGGACCACATTTTGTTTATCCATACATCTTTTGATGGACACTTGGGATCATTCCAACTTTTGGCAATAGTGAATAATGCAGCTTTGAACATTAATATGCATATATCTGTTTGTGCCTTTCCTTTTAATTCTTCTGGGTTGAACCATCCTTGCATACCCAGGATGAAACCCACTTGATCATGGTGTATAATTTGTTTGATATGCTATTGCATGCAGTTAGCAAGTATTTTGTTGAGGATTTTAGCATCTAGGATCATTAGAATGATTAGTCTGTAATTTTCCTTTCTTTTGGCATCTTTGTTTTGCTTTGGTATTAGGGTAATCTTGGCATCATAGAAAGAGTTAGGCAATGTTCCTTCTAGTTCTATTTTTTTGGAAGAGCTTAAGCAGGACTGCTGTTAGTTCTTTCCAGAATATTTGGTAGAATATTCTGGAATGAAGCTTTTTGGTCCTGGGATCTTCTTAGTTTGGTGGTTTTTGATGAGTGAGTCTATCTCTTTTCTTGTGATTGGAATTTTGAGTTCATCAATTTCTTCTTTTGTCAAAGTAGGCTGCTTGTGAGTTTCTAGGAATTTGTCCATTTCCTCTAAATTATCATTCTTATTGCCATATAATTATTCAATGTATCCTGTTATGATACTTTTCATTTCTGTGGGGTCCATGGTGATATCCCTTTCCTCATTTCTTATTTTGTGTATTTGCATCTCCTCTCATTTTCTCTCTGTTCATCGGGCTAAGAGTTTGTCAATTTTATTGATATTCTCAAGTAACCAGCTTTTGGTATTGTTTATTTTTTCTAGTACTTTCTTATTTTCTATTTAATTTAATTCTGCTCTAATATTTGTTATTTCGTTCTTTCTATTTCCTTTGAGGTTACTTTGTTGTTTGTCCAGTTACTCCAGGTGTGTAATAAGGTTTTCAATTTTGGCTCTTTCTTCTTTTTTCATATATGCATTTCTAACTATGAATTTCCCTCTCAGTACAGCTTTTGCTGCATCACATAGGTTTTGATATGTCGTGTTGTCATTTTCATTCATTTAAAGTAGTTACTGATTTCTTTTGAGATTTCCTCTTTGACCCACTGTTTGTCTAAATCTATGTTGTTTAATTTCCTTATCTTTTTGCCTAATCTGGTTCTCTGACTCTCACTGATTTTCAATTTTGTTCCATTGTGGTCAGAGAAATTACTTTGTATAATCTCAATCTTTCTGAATTTATTGAGATTTTATCTTTGGCCTATCTTGTGTTCTATCTTGGAGTATGATCCATGTGCACTCGAGAAGAATGTGTATCCTGCTGTATTTGGGTGTGGTGTTCTTTATATATCTATTAGGTCCATATTCTCTAATGTGTTAACCAAAGTCTTTGTTTCTTTATTAATTCTTTGTTAAAACATTCTGTCTAATGATGATAATGGCATATTAAATTCCCCCACTATAATTGTAGAGGCATCTTTTTCTCCACTTAGTTTTTCCAGTGTTTGCTTCATGTATTTTGCAGCACCCCTGTTAGATGAATAAATGTTTATGATGGTTCTTTCTTCTTGGAAGATTGCCCCTTTAACTAATATATAGTGTCTGTCTTTGTCTCTTAGAATAGTTTTGCATTTAAAATCTATTTTGTCCAATATTAATATAACTACTCCTCCCCTTTTTGGTTTATTGTTTGCTTGTAAGATGGCTTTTCAGCCATTCACTTTTAGCCTTCTTGAATTCCTTTGTCTAATGTGGGTTCTTTGTAGAAAACATATAGATTGGTCATATTTCCTAATTCATTCTGCCAATCTGTGTCTCTTGACTGGTGAGTGTATTTCATTAACCTTCATTGTTATTACTCTCAAGAAATGTCTTACATCAGCCATATTTTCTTTGAGTTTATGTATGTCATATGTTGTTTTTATTTCTCTTTTTTGATTTTTTAGTTGTTCTTACACTCTCCTCCAACTCTCTGTCTCCTATCTTTTCTTTCAACCTACAGAGCTCACTTTAGTACTTCTTGAAGAGCCATTTTCTTATTGGCAAATTGTCTTAATTTCTGTTTATCTGTGAATATTTTGAACTCTCCATCATTTCTCATGCCAATTTTGCTGGATAGTGAATGCTTGTCTGGAAGATTTTTCTTTTAGTAATTTGCATATGTCTTACCACTGCCTTCATGCATCCATGGTTTCATATGAGAAATCAGCACTAAATCTTATTTAGGTTCCTTTGTATGTGATGTTTCTCTTTTTTCTTGTTGCTTTCAGTATTTTCTCTTTGTCTTGAGCATTGGTCAATTTGACAAGTATATGTCTTCGAGAAGACCTGTTGGGATTTATACTGTTTGAGGTGTGCTATGCATCCTGGACTTATACATCCATCTCCCTCAATAGGGTTATGTAGTTTTCATCCACTTTTTCCTCCAACACACCTTCTGTCCCCTTTCCCTTCTTTTCTCCTTCTGGGATGCCTATAATGCATATGTTTGTGAATTTTGTGTTGTCATTCAAATCCTAATTCCCTGCTGAATTTTCTTTACCTTTTTATCTCTCTGTTCTACCACATGTTTGATTTCAGATATACTGCCTTCCACAGCACTAATTCTTTCCTCTGCCTGTCCAAATCTACTGTTATGTGCTTCCAGTGTCTTTTTGATTTCATGGTTTGCACCATTCATCACCATCATATGTGTTTTCTTTTTACGTATGTTTACAATTTCTTCAGTATGTTTTCTCAGTGTATTCTTAATATTAATATCCTTAATCTCTTTCTTCACTTCATTAAGTTGATCCAATGTATTTATTTGGAAAGCGTTCATTAGTTGTTCAATGTTCTGTACTTCTTCCTGGTGTTTACTTTGTTCATTGGACTGAACCATATCTTCCTGTTTCTTATTATGGTTTGTGTTTTTTTGTTGTTGTTGTTGCCCTCTGGTCATCCTTATATCTTGATGGGTTTATTCTGTTGATTAGCTTCTCTCTTTACTCTGTGGTTTTATTTAATGTTTTTTTTTGTGTGTGTGTAAGTTTTCTCTTTGACACTTTGTTCTTCTTATTCTATTTCATTGCTATTGCCTATGTTCCCTAGGAGGGAAAAATTAGGGCCAGGGAAAATGAAAGAGGGAAGAAAAGTAAAAGGATAATAGTAATAATAATAATAGAAGTTGTTAGAAGTGGAACCATTTAAGACATTGTAAATCTATATTTAACTCATGTAAACAGTATAGAGCAATAGGATTAGAAAAGTGGGGTACCAACAATGAAATGGGAAAACAAATAGAGAAAAATATGTAGACTGAATTAAAAGGCCAGTATGATGAGGAGAAAGGGAAAAAGATAAG
>JAQZBX010075522.1:0-14583 GCA_029593785.1 Cabassous unicinctus
AGCTGATGTTGTGGAGGAAACAGGAGCTAAGCCCTGAGAGAAATGCAGCCCCAGGAAGATAGAAACCCAAGAAGCCTGAACCTGGGCAAATGTTGGCAGCTGTCTTGCTCCAACACATGACAATGGACTTTGGTGAGGGAAGAAACTTTTGCTTATGGCCTGATAACTGTGGACTGCTACCCCAAATAAATACCCTTTATAAAGACCAACCCATTTTTGGTATTTCACATTAGCATCCCTTTGGCTGACTAATACAGAATTTGATAACAGGAGTGGGGTAGTGTTTTTGTAATTACCAAAATATTGGAATGGTTTTATAAATGGGTTAGGGATATTTTTTGGTGGAATTGTGAAATGCTTGATGGAAAAGTCCTAGATCACTTTGAAGAGACTGTTGATAGTAATATGGATGCTAAAGAGACTTTCTATTATGCCTTAAAAGTAAATGGTGAAACTATTATTGGAAAGGTGATCCATGTTTTAAAGTTGCAGAGAACTTAGCAAGATTAAGTCTTGGTGTTATATGGAAGACAGAATTTGAAAATGGTAAACCGGAGCATTTAGCTGAAGAACTTTCCAAGGTAAACTCAAAGAATGTGGCTTGGCTTCTCCTTGCAGCTTATAGCAAAATACTAGATGAGTGAAATACATTAAGGACTGAACTTTTGGGCACAAAGAAAGCAGAAACTGATTCTGGAACTTTCAAGTTTCTGGAAATCAAATTTCCAGATGAATATGCCCTATTTGAAGACTTTGCTAAACTTGGAACTTGTAAATCAGAATTGAAAATGCAGTTATCTCAGAAGGACTTGTGGAAAGTCTTACTGTCTGATGGCCTGAACCCCTGTTTTCTGCATGCTAAACCAACAAAGTTTTTGAGAGAGCTGTATGAACAAAATGACTGTCAGCTTGGACAAAAGAGGACATGGAAAGGAGAGGTTGAAGGAGAAACAGTTTTAAGAAGGAAACCGTGGAAGCAAAGATCTGGACTTAAGACATCTTCTTGGGCCAATAGAGGAGCCCCACTGATGTGTACAGAGAGGGTGAATTTGCCTCTGAAGTTGAAGAAGGTGGATGTTCCTACCCTATGTTCTGGGAAAATTTTGATGCCCCATGGTGCAGAGAGAGTGAGTTTTCCCCATCTGTTGAAGAGGGTGGATGTCCCCACCCAATGTTCTGGGAGAGTTTTGCCACCCCAGGGTGCAGGGAGGGTGGAGCACATTCCTCAAAGATTAGGGCAGTTAAGGTCAACACCCCATAGGTCTGAGAGGGGTGTACCTGTCCCCCATGGATTAGAGAAGCTCAGGTGGACAACCCATTGCTCTGAGACGGTTGCACCTGTATGCCAAATGTTAGGGGGAATGTTGTCTTCACTTCACTGTACTAGGGGAGCTAAGACTCTAACCCAAAGTTTGGGTAAGGTGTGGCAATCACCCCAACACTCTGGGAGGTTGAGATCTGGAGCTTAGTGGACACCGAGATGCTTGATGAGGGTGGAATGAAGAAAGTGGTCATTGGGCAAGCCTGTGGAAAGGGTGGGTTCCTACGTGGCCCCAAGAGGAAGAAATCATCTTAAGAATGACTCAGACTTTGAAATCAAATGGAGGATGTCCTGCAGGATTCCTGAACTCTAGAGGATCCATAGCTCATGTTTAACATCCCAATTTCTCCTTATGGTGATGAAAATGTTTATCCTTTGTCTTTCCATTTGTGTATTGGAAGCAGTTAAATGGTTTTGTAAGTTTCAGAGGTCTATAGCAGATGGGACTTTGATTCAAGGTGAACTGTATTACTTTAAAATGATTATGATATGATTTTGTACTTGAATTGTTACTGATTTAAGTTTTTTTGAATATTGTATTTTTGGAATTCAGAGGGTGGAGTGTAGCTGTTGGCCAATTTAATGTAATTATGAATTCCAAAAATATAATTGGATCATGCTTATAAACTGATCTGTTAATCTGGGCATGATTAGATTATGATAGGGCATTGACTGGGCCACGTCAGTAGGGCATTGAGCCCCACCCCTTGGTGGGTGAGGAATCGAATATAAAAGGAAAGGCAAAGAACAGAGTTGAAGCAGTCTTTGAGAAGCAGTTTTGATGTTGGAAAGAAGGCCCCAGGAGAAGAGAAGCAAGCCATTCACCTGGTTCCCTACAGCTGACCTTGTGGAGGAAACAGGAGCTAAGTCCAGAGCGAAATGCAGGCCTGGGAAGGGAGGAACCCAAGAAGCCTGAAACCTGGGCAAATGTTGGCAGCTGTCTTGCTCCAACATATGACAATGGACTTTGGTGAGGGAAGAAACTTATGCTTTATGGCCTGGTAACTGTGGACTTCTACCCCAAATAAATACCCTTTATAAAGACCAACCCATTTTTGGTATTTCACATTAGCACCCCTTTGGCTGATTAATACAGTATGCATTTTCCTTCTTGGATATTATTATTTATATCTCTCATAAGGATTGTGAAATTTCCAGTTATTATTACCTCAAATGTACTTTCTGCCCTTTTCCCAATCTCTTCTCCTTGTGGGACAACTATAACATGTTGTTTGTGCATTTTGCACTTGAATTCTATTCCCTGGGAACCTGTTCAATTTTTTACATTCTTTTCTTTTTCTGTTTTCCTGTCTTTTCAAGTTTTGATGCTCTGTCTTGTAATTCACTAAATCTGTCCTCATCCCATTCATATCTGCTGTTATATACCTCTTATGTATTTTTAATCTCATCAAGTGTATCTTTCATTCCCATAGCTCTGTTACCTTTCTTTGCAGGCATTCAACTTACTCCTTATGCTCATCAGTGTCTTTGGAATATGTTTTATCTGTTTAGCTGTACTTTCTTCAACTCCCTGAATTGATTTAAATTTGTGTGACCATCATTGATAAGTTGTCTTAAATCCTTAAATTAGCTTCTCACCAGGATTTTTTATTTGTTCCTTTGGCTAGGCTTTATCTTCCTGATTCTTTGAATAACTAGTAAACTTTTCTGATGTCTAGGAATCTGATAATATTGGTGAAATTGCTCTGATGGTCAATCTCTCTTTTGCCTAGTGGTTTTGTTTCATGGATCCTCTTTGATTATTTTTGGTTCATCTTATTCTAAATCTTTAAAATTGATGAGTTTAAATTATCAAAACAAAGGCAGGGATCCACTAATGGGTCATACACCAGATTCAAGGTGGCCAGGACACCAAAAACCTTTTTTATTTCCAAATCTTGAGGATTTGAGGGTGGTGCTTCTAACTGAGAGGGGGCTTAGATCCCATAGGGGCAGATGGATGGAGCTATCTTGCTAGCAGTTGCAGACACACTCTGTTCCTTGGGATGGGCATTTTCTATTAATAACTCCTTGTTACTTGTATTGGGTGAGTCCAATGGACTCTGAAATTGCAGAAATTGCAACTCTGCTGATGTTCAGGGCTTAACTGGCACATGGACTGTTGAAAGATTTATGTTTCTGGAACATAAATTTATCAAGTATAGTGCTAACTATAGGTTCAAATAAAAGGGGCAGAAGAGCCATGTGCAGAGAACCTACAAATGAGTCTAACTCTGTTACAGTGGGAAGCATAAATTCCAAAGTAAGGGCCTCTGACAGGATGCTGAATTCCTGAGCTGTCTGTCCTGCTTATAGTTTCTGGATACCTCTAGAGCTCTCAGGAGCCCTGATATTTGAGGCAGTGTTTACCATGGCAGTCAGTGAGCTATTATTCTACTATAGACTTATTATTCTATCAATGGAAGAACTCTTATCATTCACGTAAAGGCAGGGGCTACCAAAGTTTCTGAGATATGGGAGAGGGAAGAATAGGTGTACTATGAGGGCATTTTTGGGACATTGGCTTTATTCTGCATGACATTGAGGTGATTGATACAAGCCATTGTATATTTTGTCATAGTTTACAAAATTGTGGGAGACAGAGTGTAAACTATAATGTAAACTGCAGTCCACAGTTAGTAGCAATGCTTCAATATGGGTTCATCAATTGTAACAAATGTTCCACATTCATGAAGGATGTTGTTAATGTGGGAAATTGTGGGTGGGGAGGTTGTGGGGCATATGGGAATACTTTATATTTGTATTTAACATTTATGTGATCTAAAGCATCTTTAAAAGGAAATATATTAATTAAAAAGGCGATTTTACTTCTTGCAGTTTCCCATCCCAACAGCAGATTGTGCTCTTCAGAGAATCGTTCCATAGAAAGCAATGTTAAGTACAAAATCACATCAAAATCAGTCACAGGCATGCAGTTTGTCTTGGTGCAATGTTCCTCTATTGCTGTAGCCCTGTGAAATGTATAGAAGTTATCTGCTTCCAATATAAAAAGGAAGAACAGATATAGGATAAACATTTGCATTACCATAAGGAAAAAATTGAAGGAAAAAGGCATCACTGGTCCCAACATTTCAAAAAACTGCAGGGAACACTCCATTAGATTTTAAAGTCTGAGAACCATCTATAGAATGATGTCTTCTTCTCCTCAGGGCCTCATGGGTCCCACCCCTCCCATGGGCTTGACCAATGGCTGCATTCTCATTTACACACTATCCTTTTGGGGCTTCTTTTCTGGAAGCTTGGAACTTTCCAAGCCATCAATTTCTCCTTTCTTTGTGCCCAGCAATTCAGTGCTTATCTTATCTCTTTCTTCTCACATTTTGTTATAAGCTATAAAGAGAAGTCAGACTGCATTTTCCACATTTATTCTGGAAATCTTCTCAGCTAAATGTACAAGATCATCATTTTCAAATTCTGCCTTCCACCTAATATCAGGAGCCAATTTTGCCAAGTTTTCTGAAACTTTAAAACAAGATTTGCCTTTCCTCCAGTTTCCAACACTATTTTCACCATTTCCACCAAGGTCTTATCACCTTTAGCATAGACCAACAGTCTTTTCAAATAAATCTAGGCATTTTCTATCAAGCACCTCAAAATTCCTACAAAAAAAAAAAACACCTTATACATTTATAAAGTCTTTCAATATCTTTAGTAGTGGCAAGCATTGGCACCCCACTATCCTGGTACAGTTCCTGTTTTAGTTTGCCATAGGACTACCAATGCAAAGTACAAGAAATGCATTGGCTTTTATTTAGGGGATTTGTTTCAGGAAAAATTTACAGTTCTGTGGCCATGAAGTATCCAAATCAAGGCACCATCAGAGGGGCTTTCTCAACAAAGCCAGCTACTGTTGATCCTGTTGTCCAGTCACTTGGAATCAAGATGTCCACCAATCTGAGCCAAGGTCTCTTCCTTCCCCTTCAGGCTCACTATCTCTTGCAGCCCAACTACTAAAGCTCAGCTTTAAGCAATCAGGCATAGAGTTTTTCTCTTTCCAGACCTCCTACATCAGTCTCAGCTGCTCCCCTTTCTTCTAGAGTTCAGCTGCAAGTTATCAGGCATATGGCTCATCTTTCCATAGACCTCAGCTCTTTAAGTCTCTCATGGGCTTCTCTTTTTGTAGATGAGCTGTGAGAGAAGTCCTTTATCTCACATTACAGAATCAAATATGCGGCTCCCTTTTCCTGCGTGTGTCTTTCTCCATGTCTATGCTTTTATCAGTCCCAGCAAGAGGGCAGAGACTCAACCTGAATCATGCCTCAATAGCACAGTCCAGTCTAAATGGTCTCACATACACAAGAATGGATTAGTTTCTTTTTGGGATTCATAAAAAAACTTCAAACTGTTTCAGGAATGAATGAACAAAGAAACAATCACTAACAAGAGCAGCAGGAGCAACACCAACAAAAAACTTTCAGGGGGAAAGTCAGAATCCAGACATGCTACAATGTGTCATCTAAAATGATAAATTTTCAAAATAAATGAAGTCACCCAAACAAAGGAAAAACACAATCAATAGACATTGTCTCTTAGTATCTTCAGACTTGGAATTAGCAGGCAAAGAGTCCAAAACAGTGATTATAAGTATGTGGAAGAAACTAAAGGCAATCATGCTTAAAGAATGAAAGAAAGTAGGGCTACAATGATGAAACAAGACATAACTCTCAAAAAGGAATTAGAGGTTGTGGGAGGTGTTGGAGGTGGTGCATATGGAAATCCTTATATTTTTTGAGTAACATTTATGTAATCTAAGTATCTTTTTAAAAAATAAAAAAATTATTAAAAATAAGGAGTTAGAAATTATATAAAAAGACCAAATTGAAATTTTTGTATTAAATGAAAAACAAGTATAGGTGTCAAAAATCCAGTAGAAAAGCTCATTTTCAAGATAGCCAAATAGCTACCCAGTGTACTTGAAGACAGATTAATTTAAATTATCTTCTCTCAGTATCAGTAAAAAAGACAAGTCAAATGAGCAAAAGTTCAGAAACCTGTAACCCAACATCAAATATACCAAAATATGTGTAATGCTACACCCAGAAGCATTGACAGGAAAGGTTATAAAATATATTTAAAGAAGTCATGACTGAAAATTCCCCAAATGCAATGAAAAATATTAATCTACACACATCCAAACCAGAACAAACCCAAGTAGGATAAATATAAAAAAATACTCACCTATACACATCATAGTCAAGCTGTGAAAGACAAAGAAAGAGAGAAAAACTAGAAAACAGCAAGGGAAAATAATTTCTCACATAGAGGGAAGCATAAACATGACCAATGGCTGGATGTCACAAGGAAGTGGGCTGACATATTCAAAGTTCTGAAGGAAAAGTCTAGACCAAGAATGGTATATCCAGCAAATTTATCCTTCAAAAAGGAAAATGAAATAGGGACAATTCCAGATAAACAAAGACTGAGAGAAATTGTTGGTAGGATACAGTCCTTAGAAGAAATACTAAAGGAAGTACTTCAGGCTGAAAAGAAATTACTCCAGAATGGGAATCAAATCTTTAGGAAGAAATGTGAGCACCAAAAAAAAATGTGGGTTAAAATAATAGATTCTTTAGTTACATATTTCTTATTTATTGTTCTCTTAAAAATATGTGAAATTCTATAAAGTAATAATATAACTGGGAAGTTTTTAACATCTATAGATGCAATATATAATAGTAAGAGCAAAAATGAAAGGAGGAGGAAATGGAGGTATATTGAAGCAAAATTTGTAATTTTTCTTCCATTAAATAAACATTAATCTGAAATATATTGTGACAAATTAAGATGCATATTGAAATCCTTATATCACAATTCCTACAAGAAAACTTCAAATTTGCATTTTACAAAGATCATCCTGGCAGCAGTGTAGAGGATAAATTTGGAGTATAGTCTAAAGCAAAAGAACCAGTTAGAAGGTGGTGCCAGATATCCAGAAAATAAGCAAGGAAAACCTTGGCTAAAAGTAGGGCAACAGGAAAAATAAGCAGGTTTAAATTAATAAACTATACTTAGGAAGTAGATTTGACAGGTCTCCATTACTAATTATATCTAAGGGTGAAAGAGGCAGGTGTCAAGGAACACTGTCAGGTTTCTTGCTAAAACAATAGGCAGGTAGTGGTAACATTCCTTCTGACCAGAAAGAGGGGAAGATCTTTGGGGGAAGAGGTTTAGTTTGAAGTACCTATGATATTCCAGTTGTAAATTCAGATGTGGAGCCCAGGAGAGTGTTTTGAACTAGATGTGAAGAGTTGTGACTCACTGGCAGATTGAGTTTAAACCATAGTTTTGGATAAAAGCACTCATAGAGAGTGCAGGGGAATGGGCAGAAGCTTCAATTTTGTGGAACATAAACAAAATATAAGGGGTAAAAACAGGTAGAATGAGCTGAGAAAGAATAAACAGAGAGTTAGGAGAGATAGCAAATAGGAAGTCATCAAGTAGGTGGGAGAATATTATCAAATCAACATAAAATCCAGGAAAATCTGGGGAAAAAAGGTCAAGTATGATAAGAAAAGGAAAATATCCATATATTTGAGAATTTGAATGTAACTGGTAAATTTAGCAGAGCAATTTCAGTGAAGACATTGGCTAAGGTGGAGTGAGTTTAAGATCATGGTGAGCCAAATGATGGTTTAAATTAGAGACTGGAACTTAGGGACAGGGAATGCACTTGACTCTTCCAGGAAGCTTAACTCCGAAAGGAGAGAGAGAGGACAGTTTTAGAGAATCACATGGCTTCAGAGAGGCTGTTTACTTAGTGTTGGATGAGACATAGTGGGGAAAAGATGCTTATGTGCCAAAGGAAAGCCAGTGAAAGGGACTAGGTGACAGCACAGGGGATGGAGCAAGAATGTTGAGGAAGCAGGAGGACAAGTGACACATACCATATCCTCTGCAAATGGCCCAGCAAAATTTTCTTAAACTTGTTTCTCATTCATCAATCAGTCATATTCCTAAGACACAACTTTTAGGATTGATTCAGTAAAATCAGCAGGGACCTCATTTTACATATTTTTGCATTCCCTACTCTATGTTGGACAGTTTTTAATTCACAAAAGTATTCTTCTGATAAATAAGCAACAATGTGCTATTGCTTACAGGGAATAGAAGTTCTAACTTTAGACCGTCATAATGTAGCCTGAATGTTGGACTCCAGCCTTATCTCCTTTTGTTTCCATCACAGCTTCTCCCTACAGTCAGGCTGCTGTATTCAGTTGTCCATGAACTGCCTTTCTTATCCTGGTACTTCTGCCCTGCTCCCACCCCATCACACTATTGTCCACCCTTTATCTATAGGGAGGCTATGAATGAAACCCAAACCTGTTATAGCCTACAAGGATCCCTGAAAACTTCCTTTTGCCTATTTCTCCTTTTGCATATCCAACCCTCTACCCTATGCTGAGTTTTGTTCCTTTAAAAGGCTAAGTGCCTTTTCCACCTCATGGCATTGCCTTTGCTGTGACTTTTACCTGTAATACCTTCTCCTTAGTACTTTGCCTGGCTGGCTCCTTTTCATCACTCAGGTCTCAGTCTGAATGTCACATAATCACTCAGATAAAAGTAGATCTATGTAAAGTAGATTCTCACCCTCTTATTAGTGATTATAAAAGCCTTTTAAATTCCTACCCAGCATTGATAATAATGTATATATATTTTATCCAGTTATTTGTTTATTGTCCTCCCTTTATCCTAAGTTTCCTGATCTGTTTTGACTCCATGTCACCTCCAGAGTCTGGTACAGTGCTTGAAAAGTACTTCACAAATTCACTCCAAGTTCTTTTGGAATGATGAATGAGTGAACAGACCCTCCATTGCTTCATTAGCCAGCTTAAATCCCAAATCCATAATAAATTGCAATAGTATTATATGTAATAGTTACATTTGTTACATAAATTAACTCACTTAATGAGGCCCAGCATTCATCTCCTCTAATTCATAAACTATTTATTTTCCAGAACACTTATTTTGTATTTAATCATGTTAGACTATTCCTTTTTTCCCTTGTGGTAACATATATGTACCATAAAATTTGCCATTTTAACCATAAGTTTGCAACTTATGGCCATTGATAGCTTTTACAATGTCTTGCTGACATCACCACTTTCCATTATCAAAAACTTTCATCATCCAAACTAGAAACTCTTTACCCATTAAGCAATATCTCTCTATTTCCCCTAACCTAGCCCCTGGTAACTTCTAATCTACTTCCTGTATCTATGAATTTTCTTTTCTAGATATTTTATAGAAGTGTAATCATATAATATTTGTCCTTTGGATTTGCCTTATTTCACTTAGCATGATGTTTTCAAAGTTCATCCATGTTACATCATGTATAATAACTACATTCAGTTTTATGGCTGAATATATTTTCTTTGTGTGAATATACCAAATTTTATAAGTTGTTTGTGTTTTCAGGGTCTTCTCAGGCATGGTCTTGTATATATCACTTTGCACACCCAATTATATGACTTTTTGAGTCATTTGCTAAATGGGCTGGAGAAGTACACTGAAATGAGGAATGTATTTCCTTGAAAGTCCATAGAACTCATCTAATCATTGTCCCTCATTGTTGGCTGTAGGAAGGGCCAGATACAACAGCTTTTCCTCTTTCTTAGAAGGGATATCTTGATGTCCCACAGCACTGGATGCCTAGAAATTTCACTGAGGTGAAAGGCCCCTGAATATTTTTGGATTTATTTCCCATCTGTCATGCAAATATCTTACAAATAAGACTACAATAGTTGCTACAATTTGATAACTAGGAACCGTCTGCATAATGTCATCAATGTAATGGACCAGTATGATGTCTTATGGAAAAGGGATCACAGTTCCTGTGGACTAGATTATGAGATAAGGCTGGAGAGTTGATATATTCCTGAGGAAGGACAGTGAAAGTTTATTGCTGTACTTGTCAGCTGAAGGGAAACTGTTTCTTGTGGTTTTCACTAATAGTCATTAGGGGATTTTTGCCAAATCAATACCTACATACCAGGTACCAGTGGATGTGTTGTTTGCTCAAGCAGTGACACAACAGCTGCAAAAGCAGCTACAATTGGAATCACAAACTTGTTAAGTATATGATAATCCACTGTCATCATTCAAGAATGAAATGAGCCAAATGGGGCAGTTGAATTGGAATGTGGTGGGAATCACCATTGCTACATTCTTCAAGTCCTTGATGGTGGCACTAATCTTTGCAATCCTTTCAGGAATGTGTTATTACTTTTGATTTACTATTTGCTAGTTATAGGCAGTTCTATTGCTTTCCACTTGGCCTTTCCTACCATAATAGTCCTCATTCAATAGGTCAGGGAACCAAAGTGGGGATTTTGCTATTTGCTGAGCATGTCTATTCCAATTATACATTCTGGAACTGGGGAAGAAACCACAAAATTGGTTTGGGAACACAATGGACCCACTGTGAGATGGACCTGATCTAAAACTCCATTGATTACTTGTCCTCCATAAGCCCCTACACTAACTGGTGGATCACAATGATGATTAGGGTCTCCTGGAAGTAGTATCAGTTCAGAGCCATTGTCCAGGAATTGCTGAAGTGTCTGGTCATTTCCATTTCCCCAAAGCACAGTCACCCTGGTAAAAGGCCATAGTTTCTCTTGTAGAAAGCTGGGAGGAATATTAATAGCATAAATTTTTAGCAGTGGGCAGGGTCTTTCCCCTAGAGAAGCCAGCTTACCCTTCATTCAATGGGTTCTGTGTCTTTTTAACTCTCTTAAGTCTGGGAACTGATTGAGGGGCCATGACTCTCTGTTTTCTTTTATTCAAGTAAGACTTGTTCTCTTGGCCTAGAACTTTTATACATATACAGATTACATAAGAATTTAGTAGACTGCATATTTATTTCACTTCTAGGTACCTCATGGTCAACCAACAAATGCCATAGGTCTCTGTGAGTCACACTGTTTTGATTACTATATTGACTCTGTTGTCCATTAGAGTCACCATACCCCCTTGTGTTGAGCAGTTAAGTGCCACCACTAGGTTCCTGCCAACCTGGGATCTGATCATCCCCATTTTATTTAAGGATCCAAATACAGTGTCAGCAGTTCCCACAGTAATATCTGACCTACACAGAAGAGTGACCACAGAACTCTTTAGGGTCACAAAGTTTTTCCCCACAGTTGTGGTGAAAAGTGTGTCCTCTGGGCACTTCTGGGTGGGTAAGCATGTCTTATATGATAAATCCACTCTAACGTTCCAAACTCCCTAAGCCTTTGTACCTCTTCATCTATATTATACCAGGGCAGTTCTGTCATTTCCACTGCCTTTAATGTAGGGCACCTTTTGGCTCATTTTTTAATAGCCAAAGTTTTAGAGCCCTTTTAAAAATATATATATTTTTAAAGAAGTTGTGAACTTCAAAACAATCACATATGTGTGTGGAATTCCCATACATCACTCCTTCACCAACACACTACATTGTTAAGAAACATTTGTTACAGATTATGAGAAAATATCATCAAACTATTACCACTAACTATCATCTATAATGTACATTTGATATATTTTTGCATACCCCCTATTATTAACACAGTACACCTTTGGCATTGATGCAAGCATATAACAGTATTGCTGTTAACTATAGTCCATAGGCTACATTCATTTGTTTTCCCCATGCTTCCCCACATTCTTACCACCTTGCAAATTGTGATGTACAATTGTTCTAGTTCATAGGGCTTTATTGTACTTGTACTACTAACCACAATTCTCATCCAACTCTGGTTTCCCTATGTTATTCAGTCCCTAGATTATTCTCTAGCTTTCTTTCAATTGACAGTTACATCCTTAGACTACCCTTTGCAACCACAATTCCATTTATAAACCAGCTGCATTAGTTATACTCTACATTATGATATGTTACCATCAACTCTACCCACTTCCACACATTTACAGCCATTAATTAAAAATTCTCTACACATTAAGCATCAGTATCCTTTCCCAGCCATCTTCCTATCTCCAAATAACTTATAATCTAGGTTTTAACTCCATGTGTTTATTATTCATATTTAGCTCATATTAGTGAGACCATGCACTATTTGACCTTTTGTGTCTGTCTTATTTCACTCAGCATAATGTCTTCAAGGTTCACCCATGTTACCATATGTGTTCAAATTTCATTTCTTCTTACAGCAGCATAGTATTCTGTCATATGTATATACCATGTTTTGTTTATCCATTTGTTGGTTGATGGACAGTTGGGTTGTTTCCATCCTTTGGCAATTGTTAATAACACTGCTTTGAACATCAATGTGCAAATGTCTGTTCACATCACTGTTTTCTGTTCTTCTGGATATATTCCTAGAAGAGGAATAGCTGGATTATATGGCAGTTCTATATTTAGCTTACTGAGGAACTGCCAAACTGTCTTCCACAAAGAATGCACTATTTTACATTCCAACCAAGAGTGAAGGAGTGTTCCTATTGCTTCACATCCTCTCTAGCACTGACTGTTTTCTGTTTTTTTTTTTAAATAATTGCCATTCTATGTGGTGTGAGATGATATCTAATTGTCATTTTGATTTGCATTTCCCTAATAGTTATTAATATTAAACTTTTTTTTTTTCATATGCTTTTCTGCCATTTGTATATCCCCTTTGGAGAAATGTCTATTTAAGTCTTTTGCTCACTTTTAAGTTAGATTTCTTGTTCTTTTATTGTTGAGTATTATGAAATCTTTATATAGAATAAAAACCAAACCCTTATTGGATATGTGGTTTCCAAATATTTTCTCCCATTGAGTCGGCTGCCTTTTCACATTCTTGATGAAATATTTTGAATCCCAAAAGTCTTTTAAGTTTGAGGAGGTCCCATTTATCCATGTTTTCTTTGGTTGCTCCTGCTTTTGGTGTAAGGTTTAAGAATCCACCACATACCCCCAGGTCTTGAATATGTTTCCCTAAATTTTCTTCTAGGAGTTTTATGGTTCTAGCATTTGTATTTAGGTCTTTGATCCATTTTGAGTTAATTTTTGTATAAGGTGTGAGATAGGCATCCTCTTTCCTTCTTTTGGCTATGATTATCCAATTCTCCCATCACCATTTGTTGAAAGGACTGTTCTGCCACAGCTGGGTAGGTTTGAGAGGCTTGTCAAAAATCACTTGACCATAGGTGTGAAGGTCTGTTTTTGAGCCATCAATTCAGTTCCATTGGTCTATGTGTCTATCTTTATGCCAGTACCATGCTGTTTTTACCAATGTTGCTAGGTTATATAATTTAAAGTCTGGAAGTAAGTCCTCCAAGTTTCCTCTGCCTTTTTAAGATGTTTCTGGTCTTCAGAGCCCCTTACCCTTCCAAATAAATTTGATAATTGTATTTTCCATTTGTTTAAGAAATGCTGGTGGAATTTTTATAAGTGTTGCATTTCATCTGTATATCAGTTTGAGTAAAATTACCATCTTAACAATATTTGATCTTTCAATCCATGAGCATGGAGTATTCTTCCATTTATTTAGGTGTTTTTAAAATTTCTTTTAGCAATGTACTGCAGTTTCCTGAATACAAATTATTTACATCTGAAATATTTGATTTTATTAGTAGCTATTGTAAATGGAATTTTTTCCTGACTTCCACCTTAGATTGCTCATCACAGTGTATAGAAACAATAATGATTTGTGCAACCCATTCCTGTGGATGTGGGCCCATTATAAATAAGACCTTTTGATGCAGTTACTTCAGTTATGTTGTGGCCCAAGTGAAGCAGCTGGGATTTTAATCCAGATTACTAGAGTCCTTCATAATCAGAGTAAAAGTCAGATGGAGAGAGAGGCCATAGGGAGGACCCAGATCTGGAAGATAAGGGAACTGGAAAGAGACCTGTGTATTGCCATGTGACATAAAAAGCTACAAGATTGCTGTCCAGTAAGTTGCTACTGATCCTTTTAGGAAACAAGCCTTCTAGTCACTGAAATTGTGAGCCAATTTTTTAGGCCAACCCATTGAATGGTATTTGCTTTAGCAACTAGGAAACTAAGACAGTAGCCATTCTATTGGGCATGAAAGAGTACCTCATTCTGGTTTTGATTTGCATTTACCTAATGGTAAAGGAATTTAATAGTGTTTTCATGTGCTACTTAGCACAATAAGACAAAAGAAACCAAATACTTAACTGTTATTATTCATAGATGATGGGATTTTCTCCACAGAAAATATTAAAGACCATAGAAGATATTGTGAAAACTGCATAAATATAAAATATAAAATCATGGGGAGTGGAAATGGCT
>JAQZBX010075523.1:0-14582 GCA_029593785.1 Cabassous unicinctus
TTATTATTTTAAACTAATATCCATATTTATTTACTAATATAAGCACTTATTTAATTTTTGACCATTTGAATAGAGCTCTTATAATAATTTTTATTCATCAATTTAATATTACCATCCGGAGGTATCAAAATATACACTGACACTGAACATACATACAAACACAAAACAAGTTACAACACATCAATAGAAACATACATCTTTGATTTTACTTTTTGAGAATTTTTCTGGAAACTGTATTGCTAAGTTTTCTTACTTTTCCAGTGGTTTAATTTTATTAGCTTTTATTATCCACAGCCTTATCATTATGTAAGCAGTAGGAGGTTTATAAAGTTGCTGCTGGAACTGAAGGGTTAATATCCACAGCTGGAGTTGAAGAGCTATTACTAGCTTGAAAAGTGCCCTTCCTGGTTGTCATGGCAACACAAGCCTCTGTAGGAGGCTCTGGATGGTCACTTTCAGAACATTCAGAGTTATACAGATGTAAATTGGCCTCAAGCTGATCAGAGACAGAATTCTCTGCCCCCACATTTTTAGAGGGCTTACTAGACTCTGTTTGAAGACGCTTAAGAGCCAAAGTAATAAGATGTTTAGCTGTATTAGAAACATGAGGAATATTCAAATAAGCTCCCCATTGGTGTAATAAATCTCTTCCCCATAAATTAAGTCCTATATCTGCAACATAAGGTTGCAGAGCTGCCTCTTGTTCTTCTGGACCTTTTACCTTAAATATCTGAGTACTTTGGTAAACATCTGTTATTGTGCCAATGCCAGTGAAAATTGTAGGCACCTTTTGCAAAGTCTAAGCTTGTGGCCAATATCGTTTAGCAATGATAGAGACATCAGCCCCGGTATCCACCAATCCTAAAAATATCTTTCCATTTATTTTTATGGTAACTTCAGGCCTTTCATCTTTAATTGCTGTATGCCAAAAAATTTCACACCCGATGCAACCAAATTCCTCTGCACATTTTATAGGAGGTTTACGATACGGCAACAAAAGAAGTTGAGCTATGCTATCTCCTGATTCAATTTGATATGGAGTTAAAGTTTGTACCAATAAACAAATTTCTCCATCAAAATTGGAGTTAATGATCCCGGTTTGCACCAAAACACCTTGGGTTGTAAGACTGCTACGGCCAATAATGAAACCTACAGTGTTTTCTGGGATAGGCCTTTTAATTCCTGTCCTTTCTGTAAAATGGCTTCACCTTTTTTAAGAACAGCCACTATTGTACTGTCCCTGTGGCGAATACTTAGGATCTCATTTATAGGATTCCAATAAGAGAAAGTGGTCACTGGGATTTTTTCAGGCCCAAAAGTTCTATAGTAATCTTGTAGGGCCTCTCCTACTCTCGCTCACCTCTTCTCATCAATGGTTCCTTCTTGGGGGAACCAGGGACAAACTTCTTTTAGAAACTCAAAAAACTTTAATAATTGTTTCACTTTCACCTTTACTCCTCATGTCTTTAAAGCATCTGTGAGACCCTCTACAAATGTCTCATGCTGACTAATTTCTTGTCCCATAATCGCTGACCACTTACAGAGGTCCGAATGCGAGGCAGGTTCCCTCGCAGCATCCTCCAGATTACTTACAGAGGTCCGTCGCAGCGTCCTCCAAATTTCTCACGTCTCAGCTGGTTTCTTCGTCAGCGTTCCTCACTGTACCCCTCGTGTTCAGGTCCCTGTTTGGGCGCCACTTGACCCGGCCCGCAGGTCAGTCGAACCGGAACCTGAAAGAGGGAGTGGGAATTGGGGGGACAAGAGACACGAAGAATGACAGCAAGACAGGATTCTGATCAAGCTGCAACAGTTTATTGAAGAGGCAGGGTATATATACTCTGAAGGAGGAGGAGGGGTCATCTGATGTGGATGTCAGCAAGTTGCTAGGTAACAAACTACAGCCTGGTCAGCAGATTTACAAGAAAAGATGTAGCGAGTATGGCGAGATAGAAACTTAGTGCGGGACATGCGCAATGACATTTGGCCAAATGCCCAAAGTGGGAGTGCCCAAATAAAATAAAAGAGGAGATGGTGTTAGTTCTAAGAATGGCCATGATAAAGCAGATGCCGAGGGCAGCTTCCCACAGTCAGGGAGACAGAAAAGCAGTTGTAATACAGGGGCTTTATTGGGACTTGGGAATTGTCCTGAGTGACATTGCAACAACAGATATAGGCCATTTTATATCATCTTATAACGCAGAAAAGTGTGGGATTGTGTGGTCTACAATGTGAACTATGGTCCATGCTTAATAGCAAAGCCCCAGGATGTGTTTGTCAATTGCAATTAATGTGCCACACTAATGAAGGATGTTTATGTGGGAGGTTGTGGGAGGTGTGGGAGGTGGGGCATATGGGAATCCCTATATTTTTTATGTAAAATTTATGTAATCTAAGTTTCTTTAAAAAAATTAAAATAAAATAACATAATCTGATATATATTTTAAAAATTAAATAGTAATAAGTTAATATGTAATATTATGAATGTATAAATATAATAGTGGAGAAAATTCAGGGAAAACATATGTAAATACAATTAATAAAGTATCCATTATTGTTTAATTTAACCAAATGCATCGAACTCAGGCAGAAAGTATTATAAAGAATATCATTTTGTAAATAGGACAAGAATGTGCAGTCAAATGAGACATTGTTTTTAAAACTCTGGATACTTTAATGGCAAGAATGAATATTTTTGTAAATTACTCCTTTATTAAAATTTAAATGGTACCTGTTTTCCCCTTAAAATTGTGTCAACCATTCCTAGTTCTTATTCAGTTAAAAACATGTTGAAATCATGTGAGAAGGTAGCAAACAATATTTATTAAAAATAAAAAAGCAGGTAAGGAAACTAAAGCGATGAGCTAGGTGTGGAAAGAGAGGTGAGAAGTGAGATTAACCTATAATTCTGTCTACTAGTCTTTGAAATTAAAATGATAGGGCCATAGGGGATATTACATAATAAAACTTGTTTTGTATAGTCTGTTCTGCAATTCTCCCATTAAAATTAACAGCTTTTAAGATGACAGTAATAATCCAATGGCAAAATTTCAGTAAATAAAGAAAAGTCCTTGAAAACTCTGGAAAGTTTTTTTCTAAATTATAATTAAAAGAAATTCAACAGTTATAATATATTCCAGAACTTGGAAGTCAGTATGCTTTAATAGCCAAAATCTGGTAATGATCAAAATGATCATTATTAAGGAAATGTATAAATAGCAAGTGAATATTCACATATGCAAATACTGCTAGCAATGAAATATAAACCCAGTGATATAAAAAAGGGAATAATCTAATAGATGTATGTTGAGTAAATGCAGTCAGATACAAGAGTACTTACTATTTATTTTTATTTTTATATAGTTCAAGAGCAGTCATGGAAACCAACAACAAAAGTAAAACAAAAATGATACATTGTGGGGATTTTGAAACCTAAACAAGTTAAGACATGCTCAAATGAAGAAAAGCGAGAAAAAATGCAATGTCACCAGTTCTATGATATATAAAATATTAACAGAAGTTCTTGATGATAAGGGAAAACCTTTCCAGTTTAAATCACTAGATGTCAAGGAAAGGCACGGTCTGGGAAGTTTGAATATATTCATTCTCGAAGTTACGAAAATACTAAATTAAGCCAGACAGAAATGAGTGGAAGATGATTATTGAAATGTTTAAGATAATAACTAAACATGAGCTGCAGGATTTATGACTAAATCACTACTAGAGGAAGAAGAAGAATAAAGTAAAATATATTTTATTAATCTATTAGGAAAAAATAGGGCAAAAAAAAACAGGTGGGGAAAAACGTCAAACAAAAATGAGGTGGCAGGGACTATGAACCTCAGAAAATAATGTTCTTATCATGTTTTTATTTACACTGGGTAGTGAACCCATTGTAAATAAGTTTTTATGTGGCTATATCGGCTACTGCGTGGCCCACCTGAATTAGTATGGTAATCCTCTTACTGGGATGTAAGAGGGCCACAAAAAGTAAAAGACAACGGGAGAACTTAGAGTCTGGAATTTAATGGTACCTGAAAGAGAAGGGAGAAAACTTTGCACTGTGATAGAAAAGCCAAGGAACCCCAAACATTGCTGACTACCGATAAGATACAGAGTTTGGGAGGAAGCCAGTCTTGAAGCCTCTGAAGCCATGAGACAATGAATTCCTGTTGTTAAGCCAACCCATTGTACGGTACATATTTGAGCAGCTAGGAAACTAAAAGATGATAGAAAATAAATTCATCATGAATGTGTGACTATATTTAATGTAGATAAGCTAAAATATGCAACTCAAAGACAAAGATTGTCAGTGGTTTAAAAATATACGGTCTAAACCTATGTTTTTGATAAGAAATCATATTTAAAGAAAAAAGAACATGTATGTTGAAAATAAAATGTAACCACGAAATTTCAGTAATTCCAATGTTGCAACAACATTGTGGCCTGTCCTCTCCTATTAGGGACTGCCTCTGCTCTCAAGAGACTCCCACCCCTCTATTTGAGACATAGCAGGACTCCCCAGGATGGGAGTCCAACACTTTCCTGTTAACTGTATGGGTCTCCAACCACTAATACAATGCACTATGACAGGATGAACAGTCATATACACCCTAGAAGATTTCCCCAGGTGCACCCTGCCTTGCATGTCCCCCAAATCCAACACCCTAAACCAGTAACCCTTCCTTGCTGTATTAGCAAAAACAACAACAACAAAACAAAACAAACAAACAAAAAAAACATTCCCAACATTGTAGTTTCAATCACATACCAGCAAATCCCCAGAGTTCATCTGCTCCCTTTCCCTCCCCTCCCGTTAGTTCCATGGACAGTGCAACTCCCCCCCACCCCTCACAAGACAGTAATGCACTATTCAATAGCATTTTTGTTTGAAAATAAAAAGTATTTGCATAGAATAAAACATTGACATATATATATGCACATACTGTATTAGTCAGCCAAAGGGGTGATGATGCAAAATACCAGAAATCTGTTGCCTTTTATAAAGGATATTTATTTGGGGTAGAAGCTTACTGTTACCAGGCCATAAAGCATAAGTTACTTTCCTCACCAAATTCTGTTGCCGTGTGTTGGAGCAAGAAAGCTGCCAACATCTACCAGTGTACAGCCTTCCTCTTCCTCTTAAGGCTCTTTGTTCCAGCTTCTTCCAATATCAGGTGTAGGCTGGGATGAGTCTTGTCTCTCTCTCAGGGCTCATTTCTCTCTGGGCTCAGCTGCCCTGTTCTTTCTACAAAGTAAGCTGTAGGCTATCAGGCTCTCTATTCCTGGTGCCTCTGCCATGTCTATAGAGCACTCTCTATTCTTCTATGTTATTCTCCTGTGTGTTATCTTCCTGGGGTTCCAGCATCAAAAGACTCCAACTCCTTCCTCAGTAGTATGGTTTTCTTTGTGAGTCCCTGCCCTTGGTGGGCAGAGATTCAGTGTCCTAATGATGTGGCCCAATCAATGCCCTAATCATAATTTAATCAAGTAAAAGTGAAACCTCTTAAGTTAATACAATCTAATATGTCCAAAGAAACAGACCAGTTTGCAAACATAATCCAATATCTAATTTTGGAAGTCATAAAAAATATCAAACAGCTACATATATCAAAAATAAATAAATAAATAAGTTAATTAATTAATTAATTTTAAAAATGCATAAAAAACATGGAAAAATATAAATAATGAAAACACAAGCCAAAAGACATCTGGTATGGGTGAATGGCCATATCCTTTTCACTAACTGTAGGCCTTAAGGCAAGATGTGTAACAACTGCTAAGAGCAATTTTGAATCGTGATAACTGGCTCAATGCAACAGAAACACTTAACATTTCCATATTTGTATGTGCTTACTAACATTTCTTAAAAATATATACTGCAAAAAGAAAGAAAAAGAAAAGAAAAAATATATATACTGCACAGTTATAAAATAAAAAAGTCAATGGCAAAAATTACAGTTGGAGAGCTAAATACAATGCAGTCAATATATAAAATATGAGGAAAACTCAGACACGTATAAGACTTGAATAGCACAAATGACTAATTTGTCCTACTTAGCACATATACAGTGTCATTCCTAAGGATCCAGAATATTTATTGTTTTCAAGAGTGTGTTATGATGTATCAAAATAGACCATATACTGTGTGAATATTCACTAGATGTCAGCAATTTTACATCACTGAGAATCAATTGTTTGACCATAGTTAATTAAACTGGAAATCAATGACAAAAAATTAGTAGTACTTCTAAGGACCAGGGAATGCTTCCACTCTCCTACCAGGATCTAACTGATACACTCATATCATTGAAGTGATACTAAACAGCAGATAATGTAGTGTCTTCTAATATGTACTTTCTTAATAGCCAAAATCTCACAATAATCAAAATGAACATTATTAAGGAAATAGATAATTAGCAAGTGAATATTCACTTATTGCCATGTACTGATCCAAATGCTTTCCACATTCCATGGTGCCACATCTTCAACAGACTTATGAGGGTGGACACCACTGATAACCTGTTTAACAAATAAAGAAAGTAGTTCACAAGAGAAGTGATATGAACTGCTGAAAAATGACACACACAGCTCACCATCCTCAGTGCTGGTCTTTGGCACCAGGCTAATAAATAATATTCAATAACTTTTTATTGACATTTTGGACAATTGCAGGGGTGTTTGGTTATTTAACTCAGTATAAGTCTTGAGATAATAACCTGACCAATGAAAATCACCCCATTCCTCAGAAGAAAAATTGAGAAAACATTTTACAAATATTAAGCCAGAAACACCTGGTTTCTGGGATTGAGGTGAAGCCATATTCTGAGCCTCTGTTTCTCTGCTCTTTGGTCTTTAGGATCCACAAAACTTTCTCCATAGGAATCATCTTATATTAGGAGAATTACAGTTTTATATCTGTTTTAATTACTGCCCCATTACTCTTCACCAATTCATTTCTCAGATTCAATATACTAATATTTCTTGATATTTGAAAGTTGCATTCATGTACAGATTTTATTTATGTCCTCTTCTCTCATTATCTAGACTCAATTATCATCCACAAATTAGCTCTGGATAACGTATATTATAGATGCCAAGAACTGTGCCCCCATGGATTTTCCCTAATGTCATCTGGGACTAAACATGGAGGCACTTGTTAGAAAGATTCCTCTCAGGATGCCAGTAATTCCAATAAATCTGTTCATTTGTGCTTGTTTGCGTTAAACAGTATTGGAACATTCCCAGAAATCCTAACTTGCCTATCTGGCATAATAAGACAATATTATTGTAAGTATATTTTGTTATTATTTCTTTTTTTTCCTTCTACTTTACCTCACTCAATGAATCATCCTTACTTCTTAGCTGCCCTGTTCACTTATTTGTTTAGAGACACTGCTAATAGGACTATAATAGAAAATATAGATAAGGAAGGTATTCACATAAAGAGACCAATGTCTTCTTTTTTATTTTTTGTGATAAAATATTTCCTTCCAGAATTTTTAGGAGAATTGCAAGTACTCCATGGAAGTGAATAGTGAGTGTACATCACCAGTGGACAGAAACTATGTAAGCAATGCAGGCAAGGGCAGGGAGTCTCTACATGCTGCCAGAGCTTAAGTATGCAGGAGGCTAATTTCAATTTATGATTAAATGAACTTAGTTATGGGAACTATGCTTATCTACCAAATGGAAAGACTGACTTATGCATAGTACTGCTAGTCGAATAATAATTTTACAAGTCTTTTAATCCTTTATATTTCAGGTGTAATTCTAGGATTTTGTAAGAGTATACCATAACAAAACATGTAAGCATTTGTTCATGATTTTTCCCACAGCTTCCAGTCCTGTGTGTGCATATAACTCATCCAAAATATCCTGAAAGATAGATTGAGTTAATTATAAATAAATTAAAATTAGATGGATGTGTAAATACATTAATGAAGAAATATTCTATTGAAGAAAATAAGTCTTCCTCTTTTTCAGGTTGGTAAATGCCTGTTTCCTGCTGTTGCAGAATATGCAGCACAAAATTTGCATTTACATTTGGAGGAATGAGAGCACCCATGCATTATTCCAGCCACTCCAGGAAACAGTATTAAGTATCACAACCCCTGGCTCCTGCCAGTCTGTAGGGAAGGAAGAGTGTCAATTTTTCAATAATCTTTCCATACTTTTTACAATGATTTTATTTTGTCATAATACTTGAAACAAAGCAAAAAGTAATAATCAGTTCCAAGCATTGGGTTTTCCTTTTCTTTTTCATTTGTTTGGTAAAAACAGTAGCACTCTGTATATTTAAGATGGAATAAATGTATATACTAAAGGGACATTTGCTTAATCATATTGTCGGTGATTTATAATTCATATTTATATATTTTTCAATATAGATACCATTCTGAGTACCTTCCATTGAGATGTTTTACAAATTTAATTTCAAAAAGTAGGTATTATTATATATTTTATTGATAAGGAAATTTAGGTTAAAAGGTGTGTGTGAGCCTCTCCAGTGCTACAGATCAAGCAAATGGCAAAATTGATATGCAAAATACATCTTTCTCTGGAGGCCAGGGCTTTTCAACTCAGCAAAACTGTCACAGAAATTCAAGGTAGGAACCTAAAATTTATTGGTGAATGACGTATAACAAAAAATATTCACTCAGTGTTGAAACTGTATGTGGGTGATTGGAATGTGCACCATAATTGGACATGTTCCTGGTCTTGGTCTGCATGCTGGTAGTGTGAGGACTCATTTTAAATAAGGTCTCTTCAAGATGTTACTTCATTTAAGGTGTGGCCCTACTAAATAAGGTTGGGGCTTTATTCTGGATTACTAGGGTCCTTTATAGGCAGGGTGAAAGGAAGATGGAAAAAGAGGCCAGGACAGGCTGCCATGTGCATAGCCATGTAACCAAAAAGCCAAGGACCAAGAAGTGCCTGCAGTCAGACTCAGAAAGCCAGTCCTTCTGAGGAAAGCACCTCCTTGCTGGTGCCACGATTTTGGAATTCTCCTAGCCTGAAAACTGTGAGCCAATAAATTCCCATTGCTTATGGCAGCCACTACTATGGTATTTATTTTAGCAGCCAGGAAAGTAAAACACTGTGAAAGTTCTTTGCATTTCTACAATATGGTAGTAATAGTCTTATTATAAGACATTTTTTTAATTAGTTATTTTTAAGTTCTCAACCTACAGAATGAAAAGTCATAGCTTAGGATAGAACTATTAATACTTACAAATATTGAACAAGCAATTTTAACCAATCAGTTACATAAGCTATCAATAAATTGTCAATAAACAGTTTGGTTTGAAACAAAAAGAAAAAAACTACATATTGAACAATATTTGAGAGTCCTGAAATAAAGACCATGAGAGAAGAGCAAAATAATCTTACTACAGGAGGTTGGTCTGAAAGTGACACTTTCCCTGTATTCTCGCAGATTGAAAAAGTTCTCTATGTTACAGGTAATACATTGGTCATGATGAAAAAAGAAAGGGAGCCAGGAAACAAGAATCTGACATGTGAGGTCCCAGCAAATATTCCATTAGTAGTGAAAATTTGAAGGT
This sequence comes from Cabassous unicinctus, assembly GCA_029593785.1. Lineage (NCBI taxonomy): Eukaryota > Metazoa > Chordata > Mammalia > Cingulata > Chlamyphoridae > Cabassous > Cabassous unicinctus. Next base: position 9,564 of record JAQZBX010075523.1, read on the forward strand.
ACAATATGAGCTCTTCATTTGACAAGTGTATTTCAGGGTTTCAAGTCATCAAAGAAAATAGTTTAAGCCAACCCAGGACAATGTTTGATGTATTTTGGGTTTAGTAAGCGTTTAGGATAGGATCCTGTACTTTCTTTCTGTGGGGGATGCAAAATTCATGATAATTATTTAGCACTAGCAATGACAATCATTAAAGGTAAGGCTATCAAGGAATTAGGTGTGAGTACAACATCCCTCACCCATCATCAATACTCCATATATTTTGCAAATTAAATAACACAATCTCTTTATGTCACAATTTATTGAAATTCTGAAATATATTCAGGTTTATCAGTAAACATAGTAGTATTTACACAATACAGAAGACTCAAAATACTTCATTTTAGTCACTTAATGATGTTATTAAATAATAAATACTGTCTTCTACAAATAATATCTACTTATAGTAATTTGAAGAAAATATTTTAAAGCCTTTATTACTATTTTTTAGAACCATGATCATTAAAGATAGCTAAAAAACCATGAATCAATCAATCAATGCATCATATTTTCAGTAGGGTCATTATTCCTTGGTAAATTTTTGTCCCTAAAATATTGTAATATATAATAATGATAAGAAAAGACTTGCAGTTAGAAATTCAAGGAAACAAAAAGTCAAGCAGAATTACACCTCCTCCAGTAACTGCCCTCAATGAATGTATTTTAAGTATTGTTTTATTTCTAGATATCTTCTACTTGAAATATTTTAAAAATATTAAATTAAGGAGAAAGGAATTATTGGGGATATTTCTCGGAGAATTTTGTCTGGAATTTTCAATTATGTCATGCATTTTGTTTAAGATGATCTTAGGTATTTTAAAACAAAGTGGGGAATCTCTGCACCAAAGTTCCACCAATTTTAAGTTGCATGAGGTAATTTATAAAACATATAGCAAAAGAGGCACTAACAGGTATTAGAAAATCATTCATTAGATTGTGATCATTAAGTTCAATTTCATTTTTATAATATGTATTTTATAGTATGGATCTTTGTGACTTGCCAAAATGATGTCAGATACTGATGGCAATCAGCATAAGGGAAAAGAAGGAAACATGAGTGAAGTTTCAGAAGAATGAGAGAATACAGGGAGACAGAGGTGGTAAATTAAATGAGAGCAGAATAAAGAAGATGAAGAAGAAGGAAGACGGGAAGGAAGAGAAAGTCAAAGAGCAGAATCCCAAACTAAGGAAAATGGAATGTACTAAGAAGGCAATTTGAAATTGACTCCTGAGAAATGATACCTTAGGTCATCATGCACCTTTAATGGAATATTAAAGTGACTGTAATAATATAGAGGACAACTTTGATACAGCAGATATGTGGCAGCAAGGAAGGAAATCCTTGTAGTATTCTTCAGTGTTAACCGATTTTCAAAAAGCTGAAAATATGGGAGGTGAAAGCCACTTGAAATTCTGATAAAGTTGTTATTGGAATGAGATGATTAGATGCTGTCAAGGAGTCACATTGTTAAATTTAATAAAAATACTGAGATTGGTGGTTAATACACTGGAGAGGGCTAGTGAATAGAGATAGGAAAAGAATAAGTTAGAAAGGTAATGTATCAGCATTTTAGAAATGAACATTTTGTACAGTGGGAGATGAGTTCATGAAAATTCAAGGAGTGCATGGAGAAGGATGAAAAACAAAACTTGGAATTTAATAGGAAACATTTGCATCAATGAAACAGGAGAGAGAAGATGACTGGGGCATTCAAATTAGTCTTAGATATGGATAGTGCCATTAACCCTAAGGCTACAGATAATATGGGTGAAAATCCTTTGGAATTATATTATATTGAGATTAATACCTTATTATGACAAAATCTTTTAGGATTTTTAAATGGATATACAGGTATGTTGATGTAGTGAAAATGCTGGTGAAACAAATATTTACACTCCTGGATTGATTAAATTATAGATTATAATAGGTTTTCCTGAGTTGAAGTCATTACATACTGTTGGGTAAGGCTCGGAAATATAAAAATATAGAACAATGTGGAAAATGGTTTTGAATGATTCTAATGGTTGAGTTACTACTCAAGATATAGGAAATAATTGGAGTGATGTTTCAACCCTGGATCACTGTGATTGAAAAACAGTACTTGGCAGCTGGGATGTCAAGATTCGGGAATGAACAATGGACTAAATAATAATAATAATGTTTATAATAATAAAGTAGGCATTATTATTATTCTACTATAGTCTTATTATTCTAGCAATGAAAGAACTCTTTTTTTTAATATACTTTTTTATTTTTTTAAAGATACTTAGATTATATACATGTGACATAAAAAATATAGGGGATTCCCATATGCCCTGCTCCCAATTCCTCCCACATTTTCCAACATGAACAACATCGTTCATTAATGTGATACACTTGTTACAACTGATGAACACATTTTGGAGCATTGCCACTAAGCATAGATTGTAGTTTACATTGTAGTTTACACTCTCTCCCACACAATTTTGTAAATTATTACAAGATACATAGTGCCTTGTATCTATCAATGCAATTTCATTCAGGACAATTCCCAAGTCCCAAAAATGTCCCCACATTACACCTGTTTTTCTCTCTCCATCGTATCAGAACCTCCAGTGGCCACTGCTTTCACATCAATGATAAGAGTTCTTCCAGAACTCTTATCATTGATATAAATTAGCTGTATTAACTGAATAAATCCTCCAGGAAAATCTTTGAACTCCAATATACTTATTTTACAGCTATTAACTGATAGAAATTTATGTAAATATTGACAAAAGCTCTTAAAGATTGCATTTTAATGCTAACACTCCCCAGAAAACCAGGTATGAGACAAGGAGACTAAAGAAGGATGAGGTAATAATAAGTTTTACTACCAACCAATACAGAGAAAAATTAGATACACATGAGCCTATAAATATCCTTAGGATAATTTTTTTCCTCCTGTTTTGTTCTCCATGTTTTTTTTTTTTTTAGGAATTATTTGTCTTTAGTTCTCCACATCCACAGCAAATTACCCTAAAAATGCCCAACTCCACCACAGTGACTGAATTCCAGCTTACAGGATTTTCTGATGTGTGGGAGTTCAGAGGCTTACATGCCATGCTATTCCTATTGATGTACTTGGCAACCCTGGTGGGGAACTTTCTCATTGTCACAGTAACCACCCTCAACCAGAGTCTTCATATCCCCATGTATGTTTTCCTTAGGAATCTGTCTGTGTTAGACATGTGCTACATTTTTGTCACTGTTCCCAAGGCATGTGCCATCTTCCTGCTTGATGACAGGGCAATCTCTGTGGTTGGAGGTGCAGCTCAGATCTTCCTTGTGTTTTTATTTGCTTGTACAGAACTGCTCTTCCTCACTGTAATGGCCTGTGATCGCTATGTGGCCATCTGCCAGCCCCTCCACTACCCTGTGATCATGAACCGTAGGGTCTGTGTCCAGATGACCCTGGCCTCCATACTCAGTGGCCTGGCCTACTCAGGATTCCACACTGGCAACACATTCCAGCTGTCCTTCTGTCAGTCCAATGTAGTCCATCAGTTCTTCTGTGATGTCCTCTCTCTGTTGAAGCTCTCCTGCTCTGAGATCTTTAGCAATGAAATTTTAATTCTTATCTCTACAGTGCTGATAGGTGGTGGCTGCTTTGCCTTCATCACCATGTCTTATAGTCGCATATTTTCTACTGTGCTCAAGTTTCCCACAAGAAGAGAATGAATTAAAGCCTTTTCCACCTGTGTCCCTCACATTCTCGTGGTGACTGTCTTTTTCAGTTCAAGTGTTGCTGTGTATATGAAGCCAACCTCCAGCTTACCCACAATTCAGGACATGATCAGCTCTGTGTTCTATTCTATAGTCCCTCCTTTCTTGAACCCTATAATCTATAGTCTTAGGAACAAGCAGATAAAAGAGGCTATAAAGAGGGTTATGAAGAGAATGCTTTATTCAGGAAAACAATAGGATAATTATTTCAGGAAACATTTATTTTAATGAGATGAGTTGAAAATGCCTCAAAGTTAAACTTTCTTGCCCATTTAAGACTTTAAGAGACATGACATGAATTTTGAGGGACAGTCATTGCATTATGTGTCAGCATAGTAAGAAAATAATTGTATTTTACTTTGAAATTTTCCCTTCAAAAATTGAACATTCTCTGATACATTACACACCACTGCAAAAAAAAAATTTTTTTGTCAAGTAATTCTGTTTCCATTTATCCTTCTGTAAACTTAGAGATTGCTAGAAAATACAAACTAGACATTCAGCTTCTTTGATTTTTTTGTGCACTTATAAAAGTCAGAGAGTATCCTTCATTCATCATTAAGTTAAAATAATCAAAATATATAAATCTAAACATATTAACATCTGTAAAGTGGTCATAAAATTATATTGAAGTCCCTGACCCCCCACAAGCCTCGGGCGCCCGCGGAAGAGCAGGTGTGGCGGCCTGATACAATGGTGCTAGCCCAGGCCTTGCTCCGGCCACTCACGTCTGCCCTCGGGCCGGCCGCGCGGGCATGTGGTTGGCGACCCGCAGCAGCGACGCCTGCGGAGCGGGCGGCGGCGCCGGCGGCGGCGGCAGCGGCCGCGGCGGCGGCTCATGGGTCTTTTTTCAGAGCCCCGGGAGCGGCCTGGCCTCGAGTATCGGCTCCCCGTGGGAGTTCGCGGCGCCCGGAACCCCGGCGCCCGTGGCCGAGCCGGCTCCCCAACCGCCGCCGCGCCGCGCCGCTACACGCTGAGCAAGGTGACAGTGAAGTAGGACCTCAAGGAGCTGCGGGAGCGGCCAGTGCTAGATGAGTGGATCCTGGAGGAGTTAGGCCAGCTGTACTACTGCGAGGAAGAAGAAATGTCAGATGTAGAAACTGACATTGATGATCACCTTGATGCAGACAGTGAAGAAGAGAGAGCTTTAAAATTACAGGAAGCACTCATAGATTGCTACAAACCAACAGAGGAATTTATCAAAGAGCTCCTCTGTCGGGTCAGAGGCATGAGAA
>JAQZBX010075524.1:0-14583 GCA_029593785.1 Cabassous unicinctus
TTACTAACAATCGATGTCAGAACACTGGTTTTACCAAAAGCTGTGTGAATGCACCAGGGTCTTTTATTTGAAAGCTAAGCTATTTACTTGCTTATTTGGGTGATTCAAACTTGTTTTCAATCTCAATCAATGTCAGATAATAGTTATAACCTAATGAACTGTGAATGCACCACGTGGTTCAGTTTTGAAAACTTCACAACCTACTTGTTTATTTGGATGCTATGCACTTGTTTTCACGTCCAATCAATGTCAAAACACTAGTTTTACCTAACACTCTGTGAATGGACCTGTTTATTCTCCTTTTGAAACTAAGCAGGTTTCTTGTTCAATTGACTGCAATGCACTTGTTTTCACTTGCAATGTCAAAACCCTGGTTTGATTGAAGGCTCTGTGAATGTACCAAATTCTTCATTTTTGAAAACTCAGCAAGATACTTGTTGAATTGGCAGCTATGCACTTGTTTTCACTTACACTCAATGTCAAAACACAGGTTTCACTGAACACTATGTGAATGCACCATGGTTTCATTTCAGAAAACTAAGCGACTTACTTGTTTAATTGGCTGCTATGCACTTGTTTTCACTTACAATCAATGTCAAATCATGGGGTTTTCCCAAAACTATGTTATTGTACCAGGTTTTCACTTTTGAAAACAAAGTAAGCTACTTGTTTAATTGGCTGCTGCACACTTGTTTTCAATTACAATCAATGCCACAACTCGGGTTTTATTCAACACTCAGTGAATTCACCAGGCTCTTTAGTTTTGAAAACTAAGAAGTTACTTGTATAATTGGCCAACATGCCGAGGTTTCCACTTACAATAAATGCCCAAACACTGGTTTCACATAACATGCTGTGAATGCAACCAATTTTGTTTTGAAAACTAAGAAAGTTACTTGAATAATCAACTGCTACACAAATTATGCTCACATATTCATGATTCTCACTTACAATCAATGACAAAACATGAGTTTTATCCAATGTTCTGTGAAGTCACCTGGTTCTTCATATCTGAAAACTCAGTAATTTACTTTGTTAACTGGCTACTACACCCTTAATTTCACTTACAAACAGTGTCAAAACAGTGGTTTCTCTGAACTCTCTTGGAATAATCCATGTTTCCACTTTTTAAAAGTAGCAAGTTGCATGTTTAATTGGCTGCTCTGAACTTTTTTCACTTACAATCAATGTCAAACCATGGGTTTTACATAATGCTCTGCAAATGAACCAGGTTCTTCAGTTTTGAAATTTACACAACTTACTTGTAAAATTGGTTGCTATGCATATGTTTTCATTTACATTCATTGTAAAAACAATGGTTTTACCTAATGCTCTGTGAATGCACCACGTTCTGCAATTTTGAAAATTAAGCAATTAATGGTTAATTGGCTGCTATGCACTTGTTTTCACTAATAATCAAAGTCAAAACACTGGTTTTGCCTAATGCTCTGTGAATGCACCAAGTTTTTCAGTTTTGAAATATTATAAATTTACTTTTTTAGGTGGCTGTTATGTAGTTGTTTTCACCTACAATGTATGTCATAGTACTGGTTTTACATAATGCTCTGTGAATGCACCAGTTCTGTGCTTTTGAAACTTAAGCAAGCTAATGGTTAGTTTTCTGCTAAGTACTTGTTTTCACTTACAATCAATGTCAAAGCACTGGTTTTATCTCATGCTCTGTGAATTCACCAGGTTCTTTAGATTTGAAAACTAAGTAATGTAATTGCTTACTAGGCAGCTTCACACTTTTGTTCACTTAAAATCAGTGTTTTACCTCACACTTCACAAATGCATCACGACTTCCAGTTTTCCAAACTGAGCAATTTAATGGTTAATTTGAGGCTATGCACTGGTTTTCAATTACAATCATTTTCAAAACACTGGTTTTTCCAGTCTGTGAATGCAACATTTTTACAAATTTGAAATTTAAGCAATTTACTTCTTTAATTGTCTGCTATGCATTGTTTTCCCTTACAATCAATGTCAAAATATGAATTTTACCCAATGCTCTGTCTATGCACCAGATTCTTCAGTTTTATAATCTAAACAAGATGCTTGGTTGATTCACAGCTACACATTTGTTTTCTCTTACAATCAATGTCAAAGCACTGGTTTTACTTTAGGCTCTTTGATTGCTATTAGTTCTTGTCTTTGGAAACTAAGCAGTTTTCTCGTTCATTTTGCTGCAACACTCTTGCTTTTACTTATAGTCAATATCAAAACATTGGTTTCACAAAATGCTCTGTGAATGCTCCATGTTTTCATTTTTAATAACTAAGAAAGTTACTTATTTAATTGGATGCTCTGAACTTGTTTTCACTTACAATCAATGTGAAAACACCTATTTTACCTAACACTCTATGAAGGCACCAGGTTCTTCAGTTTTGAAAACTATACAACTTAGTTGTTCAGTTGGATGCTATGCATTTGTTTTCATTAACATTCAAAACCAAAACCCAGGATTTACCCCACACTCTGTGATTGCACCCGGTTCTTCCAGTTTCAGAATTGAGCAATTTGTCTAATTTTCTCCATTGCACCTGTTTTCCATTGCAATCTTTGACAAAACACTGGTTTTACCTAATGATCTGTGAATGCACCAGGTTATTCAGATTTGAAAACTAAGCAAGAACTTGCTTAATTGACAGCTACACATTTCTTTTCACTTAAAATCAATGTTAAAATCATGATTTAATATAATGCTCCATAAATTTATCAGGTTCTACAGTTTTGAAATTCAAGCAAGTTACTTGTTTAATTAGCTGCTACACACTTCATTTCACTTACAATCAATGTCAATACACTGGTTTTTCTAACGCTCTTTGAATGCACCAATTCTGCAAGTTTAAAAACTAAGCAAGTTAATTGGCTGCTAAGCCTTGATTTCACTTACAATCAGTATCAAAACACTGGTATTTTTTAATGCACTGTGAATGAAGCAGGTTCTTCAGTTTTGAAAAATAACCAAGTTACTTGCTTAATTGGCTGGCATACCCTTGTTTCAATTATATTCAATGACAATACACGGGTTTTATCTAATGCTCTATTATTCACCAGGTTCTGCAGTTTTGAAAACCAAGCAAGTAAATGGTTAATTGGCTGTTAAGCCTTTATTTTCACTTGCAATCAATGTCAAAACACTGGTTTCCCCTAATGCTCTGTGAATGTACCAGATATTCAGTTTCGAAAACTAAGCAAGTTACTTGATTTTTGGTTGCTACACAAAATGTGTTCACATATTCATGGTCCTCACTTACAATCAATGACACAATATGAGTTTATCTAATGTTCAGTGAAGTCAACAGGTTCTTCATATCTGAAAACTCAGAAATTTACTTATTTAATTTGCTAGTATACCCTTGATTTCACTACAATCAATGTCAAAACACTGATTTCACCAAACTCTCTTGGAAGGCTCCATATTTTCATTTCTAAAAACTAGCAAGTTACTTGTTTATTTGGTTGCTCTTCAATTTTTTTTTACTTACAATCAATGTCAAAACATGGATTTTACTTAATGCTCTGTGATTGCCCCAGTTTCTTCTTTATTGAAAACTATGCAACTTACTTGTAAAAATGGCTGCTATGTAATTTTTTTCATTTACATTCAATGCCAAGATTCTGTTTTTTCCTAATGTTCTCTGAATGCACCAGGTTCTGCAATTTTGAAAACAAAACAATTAATGGTTAATTACCTGCTATGCACTTGTTATCCCTTATAGTCATTGTCAAAAATTGGTTTCACCTAATGCCTTGTGAATGCACCAGGTTTTTCAGTTCTGAAATATTAGAAAGTTACTTTTTTAGGCAGCTGCTATGATGCTGTTTTCACTTACAATCAATGTCAAAACAATGGTTTTTCCTAATGCTCTGTGAATGCAACAGGTTTTTAGTTTTAAAAACTAAGAAAGTTACTTGATTAATTGACGGAAATGCACTTGTTTTCACTTACAATAAATGCCACAATATGTGCTTTATCCAAACCTCAGTGTATTTGCCAGCTTCTACAGATTTGAAAACTAAACAATTCATTGTTTAACTGGCTGCTACGCATTTATTTTCCTTAAAATCAATGTTAAATAATAGTTTTACCTAACACTCCATAAATTCATAAGATTCTACAGTTTTGAAAACCATGCAAGTTACTTGATTAATTGGCTGCTATACACTTGTTTTTGCTTACAATCAATATCAAAGCACTGGTTTTACCTAACACTCTGGGAATGCACCAGTTCTGTGATTTTGAACCCTAAGCAAGTTAATAGTTAATTAGCTGCTAAGCACTTGTTTTCAGTTACAATCAATTTCAAACTCTGGTTTTACTTAATGCTGTGTTAATGAACTAGGTTCTTCGGTTTGGAAAACTAAGCAAGTTACTTGTTTAACTGGCCTCTAAGCATTTGCTTTCCATTAACATCAATGTTAAAATCGTGGTTTTACATAACACTCCATAAATTCATCAGGTTTTACCATTTTGAAAACCAAGCAATTTATTTCATTAATTGGCTGCTTTGCAGTTGTTTTCACTTACAATCAATGTCAAAGCACTGGTTTAACCTAACATTGTGAATGCACCAGTTCTATGGTTTGAAACCTAAGGAAGTTAATGGTTAATTGGTAGCTAAGCACTTGTTTTCATTTACAATCCAGGTCAAAACCCTTCTTTTACCTAATGCTCTTTGAATGAACCCAGTTCTTCAGGTTTGGCAACTAAACAAGTTACTTGTTTAATTGGCTGCCCTGCACTGGTTTCCCTTACATTCAATGTCAAAACACTATTTTTAACTAATGCTCTGTGAATGTACCAGGTTCTGTAGTTTTGAAACTAAGCAAATTTATTGTTAATTGTGTACTACACAATTGTTTTCACTTACAATAAATGCCAAAACCCTTGTTTCACATAACACGGTGTGAATGCACCAATTTTTAAGTTTTGAAAATGAAGAAAATTACTTATTAATTGGCTGGTACACATAACGTGCTAAAGGTATACTTAGTTTTCACTTACAATCAATGCCACAATATGGGTTTTATCCAAAGCTCAATGAAGTCACCAGGCTTTTCAGAACTGAAAACTCAGCAATTAACTTTTAAATTGGCTGCTATGCATTTGATTTCACTTACAATCAATGTAAAAATATTGGTTTCATGAAATGCTCTTGGAATGCTCCATGTGTGCATTTTTGAAAAGTAGTAATTTACTTCTTTAATTGGATACCATGCCCTTGTTTTCACTTAAAATCATTGTCAAACACTGCATTAACTATTAATTTGAGAATGCACTAGGGGCTTGAGTTTTTAAAACTAAGCAATTTACCTTTTAAATTGGCTGCTACACATTTTTTTCAATTAAAGTCAATGTCAAAACATTGGTTTCACCAAAAGCTCTGTGAATACACCATCTTTTCATTTTTGAAAACTAAGCAAGTTAAGTGTTTAATTGGTTGCTATGCACTTGTTTTCACTTACAATCAATGTCAATACTCTGGTTTTACCTAAAGCTCTGTGAATGCACCAGGGTCTTCTGTATTGAAAATAAACAATTTTCCTGTTTATTTGGCTGCCATGGACTTATTTTCACTTACAATCAATATCAAAACACTGTTTTTACCTATTGCTCTGTGAATGCACCAGGATCATCTTTTTGAAAATTAAGCAGATTTTTTTAATCTACTATGCACTTGTTTTCACTTAAAATCAGTTCCAAACATTTGTTTTTCCTAATGCTCTGTGAATCAAACAGGTTCTTTAGTTTTAGAAAACTAAGCAATGTACTTATGTATTTGGTGACTACACACTTGTTTTCACTTACAATCAAAGTCAGACTACTGGTTTTTCCTAATGCTCTGTGAATGCACCAGCTTCTTCAGCTTTGAAAACAAAGCAAGTTTATGGTTAATTGGCTGCTATACACTTGTTTTCACTTACAATCAATGTCAAAATGCTGGTTTTACCTAATGCACTGTGAATGCACCAAGTTATGCAGTTTAAAAACTAGTTAATGGTTAATTGGCCGCTATGCACTTGTCTTCTCTTTTAATCAATGTAAAAACACTGGATTCACCTAATGCTCTGTGAATGCACCATGCATTCATTTTTGAAAACTAAGCAAGTTGCTTGTTTATTTGGCTGGTATGCACTTGTTTTCACTTACAATCAATGTCAAAGGACAAGTTTTATGTAACGCTTTCTGAATGCATCAGCTTCTTCAGTTTTGAAAAGTATGCAACTTACTTTTTAATTGGCTTCTATGCATTTGTTTTCACTTACATTCAATACCAAAATTCTGGTTTACCTAATGCTCTGTGAATGTACCAGGTTCTTCAGTTTTCAAAACTAAGCAATTTAATGGTTAACTGGATGCTAAGCACTGGTTTTCATTTACAATCAATGTCAAAACACTAGTTTCACATAATACTCTATGAATGCACTAAGTTTCCAGTTTTTAAAGCTCAGCTAGATAATTGGCTACTTGGCTGCTATGCCTTTATTTTTCACTTACAATCAATGCCAAAACACCTGTTTTACCTTTCAATCTGTGAATGCATGATGTCCTTAACTTTTAAATGCTAAGTACTTTACTTGCTTAATTGGCTTCTACGCATTTGTTTATAGTTATATTCAATGTCAAAGCACTGGTTTTACCTAATGCTGTGTGAAAGGACCAGGTTCTGCAGTTTTGAAAACAAAGCGAGTTAATGGTTATTTGGGTACTACACACTTTTTTCTTAGAATCAATGTCAAAACACTGGTTGAACCAAGTGTTCTGTGAATGCACCAGGATCTGCTGTTTTGAAAATGAAGCAAGTTACTTGGTTATTTGGCTGCTACATGCCTTTTTTCACTGACAATGATTGTTAGAACACTGGTTTTACTTAATGGAGTTTGAATGCAACATTTTTTTCAGTTTTGAAATCTAAGCAATTTACTTGTTCAATTGGCTGCAATGAACTTGTTGTCCATTACAATCAGTGTCAAAACACTGGTTCCACTGAATGCTCTGTGAATGCACCATGTCTCCACATCTGAAAACTAAGCAACTTACTTGTTTAATTGGCTGCTATGCACTAGTTTTCACATACAATCAATGAGAAAACATGGGTTTTAGTGACTGCTATGTGAATGCACAAGGTTCTTAAGTTTCGAAAATTACAAAAGTTATTTGTTTAATTGGCTGCTTCACACTTATTTTCACTACAATCAATGCAACAACATGTGTTCTCTCCAATGCTCAGTCTGTTCACAAGGTTCTTCACTTTGAAACCTAATCAAGTTACGGGTTTAATTGGCTAGCATGCCATTGTTTTCACTTGAAATCAATGTCAAAACATTGCTTTACCTAATACTAGGTGAATAAACCAGGTGCTTCTGTATGGAAACTAAGCAATTTACTTTTTTAATTGACTGCTACACTTTCTTTTCCACTTAAAATCAATGTCAATACATTGGTTTCACTAAATGCTCTGTGAATGCACCATGGTTTCATTTTTTGAAAAATAAGCATGTTAATTATTTAACTGGCTCCTATGCACTTGTTTTCAATTACAGTCAATGTCAAAACTGGTTTTACCTAATGTTCTGTGAATGTTCCAAGTTCTGTATTGAAAACTAAACCGTTTTCTTGTTTATATGGATGCTATGGGCTTATTTTTACTTGCAAGCAAAGTCAGACCACTGGTTTTCCCTAATAATCTGTGAATGCACCAGGTTCTGCAGCTTTGAACATTAAGCAAATTCATGGTTAATTGGCTGCTACACACTTGATTTTACTTACAATCAATGTTAAAACACTGGTTTTACCTAATGCTCTGTGAATGCATCAAGGTTTTGTGTTTGAAAATTAAGCAGATTTCTCGTGTGGTTTTTTTTGCCTACTGTGGACTTGTTTTCACTTACAATCTATATCAGGTGACTTGTTTTATCTAACAGTCTGTGCATGCAAGAGGTTCTTCAGTTTTGTAAACAAAGCAAGTTACTTATTCAATTGGCTGCTAAGCACTTTTTCACTTACAATCAATGTCAAAACCATGGTTTTATCTAATGCTCTGTGAATGCACTAGGTTCTGCCATTTTGAAAACTAAGAAATTTACTTGTTTATTTGGCTGCTACACACTTATATTCACTTACAATCAATATCAGAGCACTTGTTTTGTCCAACCCTATGTGAATGCACCATGTTCTTCAGTTTGAAATCAAACAAGTAACTTTTTCAATTGGGTGCTACACATTTGTTTTCACTTACAATCAATGTCAAAACATGTGTTTTACCCAAAGCTCTGTGAATGTACCTGGTTCTACAACTTTGAAGAGTCAGCAAATTGTTTATTTGGATACTACACACTTCTTTTTACCTAAAATGAATGTCAAAACCCTGGTTTCTTTGAATGCTCTGTGAATGTACCAGTTTTCATTTTTGAACACTAAGCAAGTTACTTGCTCACATGGCTGCTATGCACTTGTTTTCATGTACAATCAATGTCAAAGTACAAGTTTTTCCTAGTGCTTTCTATATAAATCAAGTTTTCACTTTTGAAAAGTATGCAACTTACTTGTTTAATTAGCTGCTATGCATTTGTTTTCACTTGCATTCAATACCAAAACTCTGGTTTTACATAATAGTCTGTGAATGCACCAGATTATGCATTTTTTTGTAAACAAAACAATTTAATGGTTAATTGGATGCTAAGCACTTGTTTTCACTTACAATCAATATCAAAATATTGGTTTTACAAAATGCTTGATGAATGCACATTTTCATTTTTGAAATCTAAGCAAGTTACTTCTTTCATTGCCTACTATTCACTTTTTTCACTTATAATCAATGCCAAAATATAGGTGTACCCAAGACTTTGTAAAGGCACCAGGTTCTTCTGTTTTGAAAACTAAGCAGTTCTCTTGTTTATTTGCCTGCCACAGACTTTTTACTCACAAGGAATATCAGAAAACTGGCTGTACCTAACACTCTGTGAATGCACCTGGTTTTCAGTTTTGAAAACTAAGAAAGTTTCTTTTTTAATTGGCTGCTACACACTTTTTTCACTTACAATCAATGTCACAACATGAGTTTTAATCAACACTCAGTGAATTCACCAGACTCTTAAGTTTTGAAAAGTAAGCAATTTACTTATTTAATTCTCTGCAATGCACACTTGTTTTCACTTAAAATCAATGTCAAAACCTGAGTTTTGCCAAATGCTCTGTGAATGCACCAGTTTCTGCAGTTTTGAAAATTAAGCAATTTAATGGTTAATTGGCAGCCACACTGGTTTTCACTTACAATAAATGTGTAAAGACTTTTGTCATCTAATGCTTTGTAAATGCACCAGGTTCTGCAGTTTTGAAAACCACCTAAGTTACTTCTTTATTTTGAAGCTGTGCACTTGTTTTCACTTACAATCAATGATTAAACACTGGTTTAACCTAATTCTCTGTGAATGCATGAGCTTCTACACTTTGAAAACTCAACAAGTTAATGTGCAATTGGCTCCTACACACTTGCTTTCACTTACAATGAATGTCAAAACACTGGTTTTACTTTATGCTCTGTGAATGCACCAGATTCTTCCATTTTCAAAAGTAAGGGACTTACTTGATTAATTGCTCTGCAATTTTTTCGCTTACAATCAATTTAAAACACTGGGCTTATTTTACACTATGTGAATGCACCAGGTCTTTAAGTTTTGAAAACTAATCAAGTTACTTTTTTATTTGGCTGCTATGCACTTGTTTTCATTTACAATCAGTGTCAGAACACTTGTTTTACTTAATGCTCTGTGAATGCACCAGGTTCTTCTGTGTTGAAAACTAAGCACGTTACTTGCTTAATCATCTGCAATGCATTTGCTTTCACTTGCATTTATGTCAAAACACTGGTTTTTACCTAACACTCTGTGAATGCAGCACATGCTTCAGTTTTGAAATCTAAGCAATTTCCTTGTTTAATTGACTGCAATGCACTTGTTTTCACTTATAAACAGTGTGAAAACATTGGTTTTACCTAAAGCTCTGTGAATGCACCAGTTCTGTAGTTTTGAAAACTAAGCAAGTTAATGGTTAATAGGCTGTGACACACTTGTCATTTACAAAAAATGTCAAAACACGAATTTACCCAGTGTTAAGGGAATGCACCAGGTTCTTCAGTTCTGAAAAATAAGTAAGTTACTTCTTTAATGGAATTCTTTGCACCTGTTTTCACTTACAAACCATATCAAAGCACTGGTTTTACCTAACACTCTGTGAATGTACTAGGCTTTTCAATATTTATAACTAAGAATGTTACTTGTTTAATTAGCTGCAATGCAATTCTTTTCTCTTACATTCCATGACAAAACACTGGTTTTACCTAACACTTTGTAAATGCACCAGGTTCTGCACTTTTGAAAACTCAGCAATTTAATGGATATTTCGCTACTCCATACATGTTTTCACTCACAATCAATTCAAAACACTGATTTCAACTAACACTCTGTGAATACACAAGGTTTTCAGTTTTCAAAACTAAGCAAGTTATTTGATTAATTGGCTGCTATGCCCTTGTTTTTACTTGCAGTGAATACCACAACATGTGATTTATCCAATACTCAGTGAATTCATCAGGTTCTTCAGTTTTGAATACAAAGCAAGTTATTGTTTAATTGCCCCCAACACACTTATTTTCACTAACAATCAAAGTGAAAAAAAACTGTTTCTCCAAAAGCACTACGAATGCACCATGTTTTCATTTTTGAAAATCAGACAACTTATTTTTTTAATAGACTGTTATGCACTACTTTTCACTTATAATCAATGTGAAAACATGGGTTTTAATGAACACTAAGTGAATGCACATGTTTCCTCAGTATTGAAAACAATAAAAGTTACATTTTAATTGGCTGCTACACACTTGTTTTCACTTATAATCAATGTCAAAACTAGGGTTACTGAAATACTCTGAATGCAGAAGGCTCTGCAGTTTTGAAAACTAAGCAATTAAATGGTTAATTGGTGGCTATGAACTTGTTTTCACCTACAATCAATGTCAAAACATGGGTTATACCTAACACTCTGTGAATGCAATAGGTTATGGAGTTTTGAAAACTATGCAGTTTAATGGTTAATTGACTGCTAATCTCTTGTTTTCACTTACAATCAATGTCAAAAAACTGGTTTTATTTAATATTCTGTGAAAACAGCAGGTTAATCTGCTTTGAAAATGAAATATTTTTTTGTTATTATGCCTGCTGTGGACTTGTTTATACTTACAATCAGTGTCAGAACATGTGTTTTCCCTAATGGTCTCAGAATTCACCAGGTCCTTCAGGTTTGAACACTATACAATTTACTTCTTTAATTGGCTGCAGTGCACTTGTTTTCACTTACATTCTATGACAAAACAGTGTTATTGCCTAATGCTCTGTAAATGCACATGGTTCTGCAGCTTTGCAATTTAAGCAAGTTAAAGGTTAATTGGCTGATATACCCTTCTTTTCACTTACAATCAATGTCAAAACACGGGTTTTACCTAATGCTCTGTGAATGCACATGGTTCTGCAGTTTTGAAAACTACTAAATTTACTTGTTCATTTGGCAGCAATGCACTTGATCTCTGTGAATGCACCATGTTTTCTTTTTGAAAACCAAGCAACTTATTTGTTTAATTAGCTGTCATGCACTTGTTTTCACTTTCAAACAATATCAAAACACGGGTTTTATACAAGGCTATGTTAATGTACCAGTTTTTAAGGTTTTCAAAAGTAAGAAATTTACTTGTTTATTTGGCTGCTACACAATTTTTTCATTTACAATCAATTTCAAAAGACTGGTTTAATCAAATGCTCTGTGAATTCACAAGATGCTTTAGTTTTGAAAACTAAGGAATTTTCTTGTTTAATTGACAACCACACCTCTGTTTACACTTACAATAATTGTCAAAACACTGGTTTAACTTAATGCTCTATGAATGCATCAGGTGATTTTTTTGAAAAGCAATAAATTTATTTGCTTATTTGGCTGCTATGCATTTCTTTTCACTTAAAATCAATGTCAAAACACTGGAATTTCCTAATGCTCAGTGAATGCACCAGGTTCTTATATTTTGAAAACTAATAACATATCTTGTTTAATTGGCTGCTACACACTTGTTTTCACTAGCTCTCAATGTCAGGACACTTGTTATCCCTAATGACCTGTGAATGCACCATGTTCTTCAGTCTTGAAAACTAGGCACATTACTTGTTTAATTAGCTGCAAAGCATTTGCTTTCACTTACATTCATGTGAAAACACTGGTTTTAATAATGCTCCTTGAATGCATCATGTTCTTTAGTTTTGAAAACTAAGCTAAGTACTTCCTTATTTGGTGGTGTAATCATTGGCCAATTTGATGTAATTATGAATTCCAAAAATATAATTGAATCATGCTTGTAAACTGATCTGTTAATCCGGGCATGATTAGGTTATGATTAGGGTGTTGAGCCCCACCCCTTGGTGGGTGGGGAATCAAATATAAAAGGCAAGGCAAAGAACAGAATTGAAGCAGTGTTTTGAGAAGCACTTTTGATGTTGGAAAGTAGGCCCCAGGTGAAGAGAAGCAAGTGATTCACCTGATCATCTACAGCTGACCTTGTGAAGGAAACAGGAGCTAAGCCCGGAGAGAAATGCAGCCATGGGAAGAGAGGAACCCCAGAAGCCTGAACCCTGGCAAACGCCAGCAGCTGTCTTGCTCTAACACGTGACAATGGACTTTGGTGAGGTAAGAAACTTATGCTTTATGGCCTGGTAACTGTGGACTTCTACCCCAAATAAATACCCTTTATAAAGACAAACCCATTTTTGGTATTTCACTTTAGCACCCCTTTGGCTGACTAATACAGGTGGCTACACACTTGTTTAGTTAGAATCAATGTCAAAACACTGGTTCAATGAATGCTTTGTGAATGCATGTTTTCCTTATTGAAAACTAAGTATATTATTTGATTAATTGGCTGCCGTGCACTTGTTTTCAATTACAAATAATGTCAAAACACATGTTTTACCCAACGCTATATGAATATACCAGTTTCTACAATTTTGAAAAGTAAGCAAGCTATTTGTTTATTTTGCTGCTGCACACTTGTTTCCACTTACAATCAATGTCAAAACACTGGTTTTACCTAACCGTCTATGAATGCACCAGTTTATGCTGTTTTGAAAGCTAAGAAAGTTACTTGTAAAATTGGCTACTAAGTACTTGTTTTCACTTACAATCAATGCCAAAATATGGGCTTTATCCAATGCCCAGTGCATTCACCAGTCTCTTCAGTTTTGAAAACTGAGCAAGTTGCTTGTTTAATTGGCTACCACAACGTTAAATTCATTTACAATCAATGTCAAAGGACTGGTTTTACCTAATGCTCTGTGAATGCACCATGTGCTTCAGTTTTGAAAACTTATCAATTTCCTTATTTAATTGGCTTCTACACATTTCTTTTCACTTAAAATCTATGACAAAACACTGGTTTTACCTAAAGCTCCATGAATGCACCATGTTCTGCAGGTTTGAAAACTATGCAAGTTATTTATTTATTTGGTTGCTATGCAGTTGTTTTCACTTACAATCTATGTCAGAACACTGGTTTTACATAATGCTCTGAGAATGAACCACTTTATTCAGTTTTGAAATCTAAGCAAATTACTTGTTCAATTGGCTGTAATGCACATGTTTCACATACAATCAGTGTCAAATCAACAGTTTCACTGTATCCTCTGTGAATGCACCTTGTTTCATTTTTGAAAAATAAGCAACTTCCATGATTAATTGTGTGCTACAAAATTGTTTTCACTTACAGTCATTCAGAACACTGGTGTTACATAATGCTCTGTGAATGAACTAGTTTATTCAGTTTTGAAATCTAAGCAATTTACTTGTTTAATTGGCTGTAATGCACTTGTTTTCACATACAATATCAAACCATTGGTTTCACTGAAAGCTCTTTGAATGCACATTGTTTCATTTTTTAAAAAAGCAACTTACCTGATTAATTTTCTTCTACAAAATTGTTTTCTCTTGCAGTGTCAAAACACTGGTTTTATCTAACACTCTCTGAATGCACCAGGAACTGCAGTTTTGAAAACTAAGCAAATTAATTGCTAATTGGCTGCTATGCCCTCATTTTCACTTACAATCAATGTCAAAACACTTGTTTCATTGAATGGTTTGTGAATGCACCATGCTATCATTTTTGAAAACTTAGAAATATTCTTGTTTAATTGGTTGCTATGCACTTGTTTTTCACTTAAAATCAATGTCAAACCATGAGTTTTACCCAACGCTTTGTGTATGCACCTCGTTCTTCAATTTTGAAAACTCAGCAAGATACTTTGTAATTTGCCTATTATTCACTTGGTTTCACTTACAATCAATGTCAAAACACTGATATTACCTAACACTTTGTGAAGCACCAGGTTGTGCACTTTTGAAAATGGAACAAGTTAATAGTTAATTGGCTGCTACACACTTCTTTTCACTTACAATGAAGTTGAAAACATGGTTTTCACCTAATGTTCTGTGAATGAGCAAGATTTTCAGTTTTGAAAACTAAGCAAGTTATTTGATTAATTGGC
>JAQZBX010075525.1:0-14585 GCA_029593785.1 Cabassous unicinctus
GCCCCCTGCTGCTTGTGTTTGCTATGTCCATCTTGCTGTATGTTTTTTCTGTGTCTGCCTATCTCCCCCTTGCTGTGAGGCCTTGCTGCATCAGCCCACCGCACCGCGGTGCGGGCCGGCCTGCCCTCACAAGGAGGCCTCGGGAAGCGAACCCCGGGCCTCCCATATGGTAAACGGGAGCTCTATCGACTGAGCCACACCCGCCTCCCCCAGGTTCTTCTTGTACTTTCCCTGCTTCAGATCTGGAATCAGAATTTTTTCCAAGGAGGCCTGGTGTCTTTTAGTGAAGGATGATATTTAGAGACCAGATATGACCACTAGGTGGGCTAACTGCTACTGACATGTCACTGTTTCCAGGTTCCTGCACATTTCAATTTGTGAGTGAGTTAAGAAGTCCTATTAAGATGTCAAAGGGCTTCAGTTATTTGGATACTATAAACTGAAACTAAACAACTGCAGCTCCTTTCTAGGACAAAGCCCCACACTGAGGAGGAACTGCAGATCTGGGTAAGTAGAAGTAGATGAAAAAGAAGATCCAAGTAAATGTGGCAAAGGGCAGCAATGGGAGCAGATCTTAGAAATTACAGGTATGTATTTTTATTACTTTGTTTACACAAAAGAAGAGGGGGCTCTAAAGCCATGAAAGTAAAAATGCTATCCTTAGACTCCCATACAAGCAAAATACCAAGTTACTTATAAGGGTATGAAAATTAGATTGTTATCAAACTTTTAAAAGCCAGTGCTTTATGCAAGAAAACAACTGAACAATATATTTTAAATAACCAAGAAAATATGAGTCCAATATATTATATCCATCCAAACAAATTTTAAAGTATTAAAGCTATAGACAAACTGTTAAAATGACTCTATAGGTCTTTCCTAGGAAATCTAGTAGAGAAAAAGCTTTAGATAACCACAATTATTAAGGTGGGGGGGGCGCTTAAGGATTTATATATAAATAAGTAAGAGAGAATACAATATTAACAGCTGTTTACTTTGCCAATATAGATACAATTCAACTATCAAAAATAGGCAGGGAATGAGGAAAGCGTATGCAAAATAGAATAAGCTTACTGATTACCTTATATTTTGGGGGAGTAAAAGGATATTCCTCAAGTAAGATGCTGGGAGAGAGGAAAGAAGAGGAAAGGAGAAATGACCAAGTAATTTTAATATTGCTTATAGCAGGAACAAAAACCAAAAAAGGGGAATGGTGACAAAGAGTATTATATAAACATATAAAGATAACCATTAGAATAAAAATACAATCTTTAAAAGGAGAGAGTTCAAATAAAAATAGACTATACAGAGAAAGGGATTTTATATAAAAGACTTGTATATTGGTAAAATAGAAAAACAAGACAGAACTGAGGCTAAAGATATTGATCATGTCAATAAATATAAAGAAAGTTTCAGATTGGTGACAGAGTAACAAAGTCCAACACTATTTGTAAAACAAAGAGATTCAGAAACTTTAAGAATAAAAAGATGGACAAAGATATACCAGGTAAATTTACTAAAAAAGAAGGCAGAAATTAAAATTCTGAAATTCAACAAGGTAAGTTCATGAGAGGAAATCATAGATCAGAAGTAAGATTTAAAAAAAAAATAAAAAACTATTATATACTATGTTTGGACTTTACCTTGTAGACAATGGGAGTCTTTGGAGGCTAAACTATAGATGCACAAGAATTAGATGTGCACTTTAAAGAAGGACTGGATTTAGGTGACATTGGAGGCAAGGGATCCAGTTAAAATAGAGGTAGGAGAAAAACATTGGTTGAGTGCCTAGTGTATGTTAAGTGGTTTACATACAAGTTTCTCATTTTAATCCTGGTAACAACTTTATGAGGTATGTCTTATTATTCTCATTTTATATATGGGGAGTCTGAAGCTCAGGTAGATTAAGTAACTTGCCCAAGTGAAGCAGCTGGTAATATGCTAGCATCAGGATTTTGAACTCAGTTTTATCCAGGTCTTTCTACATAATGCTGTTTGTTGTTAAAAAAATAAAATAAAAGCAGTCCAAACAAGAAAGGGTGAGGGTCAAAGGTAGTGGCAAAGGGATAGATACTTAAAATGCAAAATTAGGAAGGCTTAGTGGTAGACTGAATGTTGTATAAGATTAAACAACAACAAAAGGGAATCAAGAAACCTGGAATCATTATAAAAGCTAATATCCCCAAGAAGTTACAAATATATTTATTATTGCTTTTTATTCTTTATTATTGATTATTGCTTTTTATTCTTCCCTAGACTTGTGCTAACTAAAACCAAAACTTAAGCATATATGATTTCTTGCTGTGTTTAAAACAAAACAAAAAACAACAACCATGATTATAACAATATTCAGGACCTAGACGGGAATAGAGCTACCAATATAGATAAAAATTTTAAAATGGATTACCAAAAAGAAGGCACTGCATGCTTCTTCCTTTTATTCTTTGGAGAGGCAGCAGATTTTAAGACTAGTAATATCCTAATAATTCACACAGAAATATTTGTTCCTAGTATATAAGGCACTGGAAAGCAAAAAAAGTCTTCTTACTGCATAGTTTTTAGAAATTGATTTATAGGAATAAAGGCTAGTTAGCAACATGTAAATACATATTCTTAAATTCTAGCCATCACTTAT
Source organism: Cabassous unicinctus (assembly GCA_029593785.1). NCBI lineage: Eukaryota > Metazoa > Chordata > Mammalia > Cingulata > Chlamyphoridae > Cabassous > Cabassous unicinctus. The sequence goes on from JAQZBX010075525.1 coordinate 2,636, forward strand.
TTAAGTCATAATATAAAATCTTCTAGTTTGTCTCCTTTAAAAAAAAAAAGTTCTCAGAAAATTTCTCTCCTTATCCAAATTCTGTTCAATATTTTGCCCCAAATTAGTCTTTATAATTTTGTAAGAGACACATACTCTACTGAATTATTTCTAGAGGTTTGATTAATCAAGCAAAGCTACTTCTACTTCATTTCATTTATTCCATCACATACTTACATGGAATCGTTCTCAAGTAGAGATTATCTCTGATCACTTGTTGCAATTTGTGGTCAACTGATCCTTTCTGGAACTGAAGACTCAGGTAGTGTCGCAAATCTTTGTTAATGACTTTGCCTACCAAAAAAAAACCACAATATTTTAATAAAAAGAAGGTAATTAATGCTAAATTATTATAGGTACATAACTAAAATATGTGCCTGTAATATAATGAGGGCATAATTTTGCATAGAAGGGGAATAAGGGATAGGACAGAATATGATAAATTTTGTTCAGTCCCATGGCTTTAAATACCATCTATATACTGATAATTTCCAAATTCATATCATGTCGCCATACCTGACCTCTATCAATTCCAAATTCATCAGATTCATTCATATACACTCAAGATATATTTGGATGTCAAATAAGCATCTCAAACTTCAGATAGTCAAAACTAATTCCACACTCTCCAATGTTTTCCTCTCCCCATTTTCCCCATCTTAGTAAATAACAGCACCATCTACCCGTAGAACAATCACAAACCCGAGAAGTCATCTTTGATTTATCCTTTTAACTTCTATCCCTCAGATTCAACCCATTAGCAATATCTGTCAGAACATATCCCACACTGTCGATGTTGCTCCATTTCTATTGCCACTACCGTAATCTAAGCCATCATTATTTCCCATCAGGAATTCTGCAGTAGTCTCTAATTGGCTTCCCTGCATCTATTTTTGCCTCTCCCACCCCCCCACCCCCTCATCCACACTGGTCACCTTTCTGGCCATCTGTGTATAAGCAAAGCTGGGCCCTACCCCAGGGCCTTCTGCCTATTACTAAACTGAATAGGCATTTTCTGTCCACCTGCCTGAATCCTAGATACAATGTGAATAAATAAGAGAGTGGAAAATTTTCTCCTATTTGTGGGAAAAGTGGGAGATAAATTGAGGAATGCTAAAGGTCTCAAAGAAATATTAAGCAGAAAGGTAGGGGATTGTAGAAATCTGATAGTTGATTTATAGTAAGGATTGGACTCAAAATGAAAATAAAATCAGTTCAAACATTGTTGATTAGACCAGACTTCAGATAATTAGAAAAGATCACTGCTTAGACAAAACAGATTATCTTATTAAATAAGAAATGGCTGGTTGCTTAAAATATACTAAGTTTTATTTAGAACAGCATAGTTATGACAAGGTTAGATAAATAAAAAACTGACTATGGATCAGTTCATTCTTTTAACTATTACTCCATAATACTACATTAGTAACTCCCTCTTTTGGTCTTTTCTTACATGTATAAGTAAACATAGCCTATATGAGAGGGTGTTATATAAGCAGGAAATTCAGGATGTTTCTAAGCTAAGAGATAACATTCAGACCCCAAACCAATAAACACAATCCAAAAAAGTTCCTGTTTTGCTTTGCTGAAAATAGATACTGAAGAAAGGAGGGAACCTTTGTGATTAAAGAAAGCCAAAAAAAAGTATTTTAAAAGTTAGGTAATACGTGTTTCAAATACCTTCTAATAACTACTATATAAAAGCCATGGTGGATTGTTATACAGGTGCTTAAATGTGTTTTAGCGATATTTGGAGAAATTTGGTTAGGGTTTTGAATGGGAATTCAACACTGCTTTTTCCCATTTAAAATAATGTAACACATACGCCAATATCTAATTATCTGCTATTTAAGAAGTTTTCAGGAATAGATTTAATTTAGATAAAGAATAATACCTTTATAACTGAAGAGGTCCACTGGAATCACAACACTTTAAAAACTCAACACTTCCTTTTTTTTTAATTTGAAAAATTATTGTAAGATATGGTATAACTTAGAGATAACTAGAGAATGCTAAAAACCGAGATTGGATTTTAATCTATAAAAGCAACAAAACCATTAAACTAGATGTAATTAAAGGACAAAGCTAAATAAAATCATAGATCACAAATTATATTGTGAGATGTCTCTTAAGGAGAAATGGAATTGAAACAACTCAATTCCTATTTTAAGGGTCCAGGAGATCCTAAGACTGAGAGGATAGTTAAAACAGAAAGAGCTAGATTTAAAGAATAATATCTACAATTATTAGGACTGGAATTGCACTCCATTTCAGTCTCAACTTCTACTGAGATTCTGTATGTAATACTGAGATGAACAGTTCCAAAGGGAAGAGTAAGGGACAATTTCAAAAATATATTTTATTTAAAATGTGAAACTATTTAAAAAGTCATACATTTCTGAGGTTGGAGACAAAATACTACAAGAATCAATGAAATATAAATTTAACATATTAACTATATGAAAGTTTAATAAATTAACTATATGGGTTGGCATCCTTCAAGATAATTAATAATAAAATATAACAGGTATAGCAGTCATGGCGTAGTTCCTTGATTCAAGAAACCAAAATAACTTTCTTAAAGAAATACAATATTATGTGATAAAATTCTAGGGAATTTGTTTTTGTTTTTTAAGTATAAATATCCTGAGTAGGTATTTGTGAGATTACAAGGCCAACAAAAACATTGAACTGAAAAAGACTCTGCTAGGAGTGTCAGATGCAAAATGGCAGAGTAGTAAGTTTCACAGATTGCTCCCTCCACCAGAAGATGAGGAAGCTGGCAAAAGAGATTGAACTAGGTTTTAACCCTAGACTCAGACTGGACATTGAGAACAACCACAGAAGAGCCAGATGAAGAGAGAGGCTGCTGAGATTTCGGCTTTTGTAAGTGAAGGTGAGCCCTAACCAGCACTCAGGCCCTTCTTCAGCCTCAAGCCCTGGCTGTGGAATCCGCAGCTGCAGAAAGGACGCCGGATTCCAGGAGGGGTCAGCTGGAGCCAGGTCAGGCAGAGGAAACCTCATCTCCCAAAAGTTGGGGTTGGAAGTTGAGGTCAGTGTGGGGGATGGGGGGGATTCCTGTGGATTCCTGCCACAGTTTCTGCCCACTGCACAGCAGCAGCTTCCAACCTCCCACCAGCACCAAACGAGAGGTAAAGAGAGTGTACCTTTTTTTGTTGTTGGATTTCTTTTATTTTGTGTATGGTGTTTTCTAGGTTTGGTGGATCCCTGAGGGTACAAATGAGGATTCCAGCCTCAGCTTCAGCCCCCTAGGCAGCAGCTGTTTCTGGCCTCACACATTTACTGAGGACACAAAAGGTCAGCACTTTTTTCCCCCCCTTTGGTTGATTTTCTTTCTTTCTCTTCCTTGTGTTTTTTTGGGTGTGGTGTTCCCGGAGGGACCCGTGCAGATGCTAGCCTCTGTTTCAGCCCTTTTAGCAGCAAGGAAAGAGTCCAGCCTGCCACCAGCATCCACCAAGTCATTTGGGTTAGTTTTCTTTATTTTCATTTTTCTTTTCTCTGTGTGTTTCTTGATCAGACAGATACCTGAGACATGAAAGCCAATGCTGGCCTTCTCAACAGCAGCTTCCAGCTTCCCATTGGCATCTACCAAGAGACATGGAGAGACAGTGCACCTTTCCTGGGAGGAAGGGGGATTGTTTGTTTCTTTTCCTGTCTTTTCCCATCCCAATCCCCTTGGTTGGATGGACTGAGGACTGGGAGAAATAGATTTCCAGAGTAAGCACAACATCATACACAGAATGTCCAATTCTCAACAAAAAATTTCAACATACAAGGAGAAAGGAAAGTATGACCCAGTCACGGGGAAAAAGGATTCAAAAGAAAACTATCCCAGAGGAAGCCCAATTGCTGGAATTACTGATCAAGTATCTTAGATCAACTCTCTTAAATAGGATCAATGAAGAAAAAAAAAAAAAACATGGACAAAGAATGAGAGGAAATAGGGAATCATTATATGCACAAACCAAAATTTTCAATAATAAGGTAGACATTTTTAAAAGGAACCAAATAGAAATCCTTGAGTTGAAAAATACAACTAAAATGAAAAATATAATCTAAAAAATATAAACAAAAGGAAATGAGAAGGGATGCAAAACAGAACGTTATATTTCATAAGCAAAAAAGAATGCAGTAATGGAGGAAACCAGGGCCAAAAAAGTATAAGACATACAATAAACAATTAGCAAAATGGGACAAGTCTTGCCTTATCAGTAATTATCTTAAATGTAAATGGATTAAACTTTCTAATCAAAAGGGAAAGATTGGCAGAATAGATAAAGAAGCATGATCCAACTATAGGTGGTAAAACAAAGGCACAAATAGATTGAAAGTCAAAGGATAGAAAAAATACTCCATGAAAATAACAACCAAAAGAGAGCCAGGGTGGCTATATATATAAATATCAGACAAAATAAAGTTTAAGTAAAAAACTATTACAGGAGACAGAGAAGGACATTTATAAAACAGTCAATTCAACAAGAAAACATAATTATAAACAGGACCGCCAAAAGATATGAAGCAAACATTGACAGAATTGAATGGAGAAACAGAATTCTACAGTAATAGTGGGAGAGTTCAATATACCACTTTCATTTTCACTTTCAACACTGGGTAGAACATCTAGACAGAAGTTCTGTCAATAAGGAAATAGAGGACTTGAATAACACTATAAAGCAACTAGGTCTAATGGACATATATAGAACATTTCCTCCAACAATAGCAGAATACACATTCTTTTCAGGTGTACATGGATTATTTTCTAGGATAAACCATATGTTAGAGCACAAGTCAAGTCTCAATTAATTTTAAAAGACTGAAATCATACAAAGTAACTTCTCTGATCACAATGGAATTAAGCTAGAAATCAATAACAGAGGAAAACCGGAGAATTTAAAAACATGTAAAAGTGTGAAAACATACCCTTAAATGACCAAAAATTTAAAGAAGAAATCACAAGGGAAATTAGAAAGTACTTAGAGATGAATCAAAATGCAAACACAACATACCAGAATGCTGTGAAAGCAGTGCTCAGGGGGAAATTTATAGCTATTAAGTACCTATATTAAAAAAGAAGAAAGATCTCAAATCAAGAAACTAACTTTACATCTTGAGGAACTAGAAAATGAAGAGCAAAGTAAACCAAAATTCAGCAGAAGGAAAGAAATAAGATTCGAACAAAGATAAATGAAAGACAACAGAAAAACAAATGAATCAACAAAACTAAAAGTTGGTTCTTTGAAAAAAAATCAATAAAATTGGCATACCTTTAGCCAGACCGACAAAAAAAAAAGAGACAGAAATACCTAAAATAAAAATGGTGACAACACTAGAGCCTTACAGAAGTAAAAAGGATTATAATAGAATACCATGAACACTGTAGCAGTTTGGCATTATTTATGAATTCCAAAAATAGATATTGGATTATGCTTGTAAACTGGTCTGTTCCTCTGGGCGTGATTAAATTATGATTAGGGCTTTGGGCCACATCAGTAGGGTGTTGAGTCCCTGCCCCTTGGTGGGTGGGAACTCACAGATAAGACATGGCAAAGGACAGAGTTGGAGTTCTGATGCTGAGTCTTGAGCTGGAGCCCTGAGAAGTAAGCAGACAGAGGATCTTGGTCGTGAGGAAAGAGAGAAGGCCCTGGGGAGAGAAACAAGCCGGTCACCTAATAGTCTACAGCTGGCCTAGTGGAGATAACACAGCAACTGAGCCTGGAGAGAGGCAAGCCCCAGGAAGAGAGGAACCCAGGAAGCCTGAACCCTTACAGGCAGCCATCTTGCTCCAACATGTGGCAATAAACTTTGGTGAGGGAGGTAACTTGTGCTTTGTGGCCTGGTAACTGTAAGCTTCTACCCCAAATAAATACCCTTTATAAAAACCAACTGATTTCTGGTATTTTGCATCAGCACCCCTTTGGCTGACTAATACAAACACCAACAAATCAGATAAACTAGATGAAATTTTAAAAATTCCTAGAAATGAATAAATTACCTAAACTGACTCTGGAAGAAAGAGAAAATTTCAACAGACCTATAACATGTACAGAGATTAAGTCAATAATCAAAAACTTCCCACCAAAGAAAAGTCCAGAATCAGATGGCATCATTGGTGAGTTCTACCAAATATTTTTAAAAGAATTAACTTCAATCTTTCTCAAACTTTTCCAAAGTATTCAAGAGGAGGGAACACTTTCTAATTCATTTCTTGAGGACAGCATTATCCTGATTCCAAATCCTGACAAAGACATCACAAGAAAAGCAAATTACATACCAATATACCTTAGGAACATAGATGCGAAAACTTCAACAAAATACTAGTAAAAGGAATCCAACAACATATTAAAGGGTTTAAGCACTATGACCAAGTGGGATTTATCCCAGGAATTCAAGGGTGGTTCAACATAAGAAAATCAAGCAATGTAATATACTACATAAATAGAACAAAGAAAAAAAAACATGATTATCTCGGGTGCAGAAAAGGCATTTGACAAAATCCAGCATCCTTATTTGATAAAAACACTCAGAACACTAGGAATAGAATGGAACTTCCTCAACATGATAAAGGGCATATATGAAAAACTCACAGCTAACATCATACTCAAAAGTAAACTGCTTTCCATCTGAGATCAGGACAAGACAAGGGGGCCCACTTTCATCACTGCTATTCAACATTGCACTGAAGTTCTAGCCAGAGCAAAGAGGCAAGAAAAAGAAAAGGTAATCAAATTGTAAAGGAAGAAGTAAAACTATCTCTATTTGCAGATAACATAAACTTATATCTAGAAAATCGAAAGGAATCCACAAGAAAACTACTGGAGCTAATAAAATGAATTCAGCAAAGTGGCAGGGTACAACATCAACACATAAAAATCAGTGTGCTTCTACACACTAGCAATGAAGAATAATCTGATGAGGAAATTGAGAAAAACAATTCCAATTACAAAAGCATTTAAAAGAGTAAAATATTTAGGAATAAATTTAACTAAGGGTATGAAAAACTGAACACTACAAAACACTGCTGTTAAGAAATTAAAGAAGACACCCATGTTCATGGATTGGAAGATTCAAGATTGTTAAGATGTCAATACTATCCAAACTATCTACAGACTCAATGTAATCCCTATCAAAATTTTGGCACCCTTTTTTGCAGACATGGAAAAGGTGATCCTCAAATTCATATGGAAATGCAAGGGGCCTCAAATAGCCAGAGCAATTCTGATTAAGAACAAAGTTGGAGGAATCATACTTCCCAATTTCAAAAGTTAGTACAAAGCTACAGTATTTAAAACAGTGTGGTACTGTCATAAGGATAGACAAATAGACCAATAGGCTAGAATTCGAAGTCCATAAATAGACCCACACATCTATGGCCAATTGCTTTTCAACAAGGGTGCCAGATACATGTAATGGGAAAAGAACAGTCTCTTCAAAAGGTGTTGGGAAAATTGGATAGCCACACACAAAAGAATGAAGTTGAACCCCTACCTCACAACAAATGTGAAAATTAACTTAAAATGAATTAAAGGCCTAAATAAAAGAACTAAGACCATAAAATTCTTAGAAGATAGTATGGGGCAAATAGTCATGATGTGGATTACAGCAATGGATTCTTAGATATGACACCAACAGCATGAGGAACAAAAGAAATTCCAAATTCAATTTCATCAAAATCAAAAACTTGCATGCAAAGGACATTATCAAGTAAGTGAAAAGGCAACCTACAGAATTAGAGAAAATAGTTGAAAACTATATATGGTAAGAGCTTAATATCCAGAATATATAAACAACTTTTACAAAGCAGCAACAAAAAGATAAACAACCCAATTAAACAATGGGCAAAGAACTTGAACAGAACTTTTTCAAAGAAGATTTATAAATGGCCAATAAACATATGAAAAGATACTCAACATCATTAGCCACTTAAAAATGCAAATGAAAACCATAAGATAACATTTCACACCCACGAGGCTGGGCATTACTTAAAATAATAATAATAAATAACAAGTGTTGGAGAGGATGCAGAGAATTGGAACTGGAGTGCATTACTGGTAGAAACGTAAAATGGTGCAACCATCACGGAAAGCAATATGGTGGTTCCTCAAAAAGTTAAATATAGAATTACCATATGATCCAGAAACTTATCTCCTAGGTATATACCCAAAGAAAGTGAAAACAGGGTTATAAACAGATACTTTTACACCAGTGTTCATAGCAGCATTATTCACAATAGTTAAAAGGTAGAAAGAACCAGTCAACAAATGAATGATAAAGACAATATGATACATACACACAATGAAATATTAGTTGACCATAAGAAGGATTAAAGTTCTGATACATGTTGCAACATGGATGAACTTTGAAAACATTATGCTCAGGGAAATACGGACAAATATTATATGGTATCTCTTATACTGGATATCTAGAAATGCAAATTTGCAGAATACAGAGTAGATTACAGGTTACTAGGGGAGGGGAGGAATGAAGAAGTGAAGGGGTAGTTTCTGATGGGTAGCTGTGGTAGTTTGAAATTATTTTATGAATCCCAAACAGAGAAAGACTATTTTTGTAAACTAATCTATTCCTCTGGGTGTGAAACCCTTTGACTGCAGTAAATTAAGCTGAAGGGCATTTGATTAGATTACCTGTTAAGATTGTTGTAAGGCTTTTTATTGGACTACTCTAGTGAGGCATGACTAAAGTTGAGTCTCCACCCCCTTGCCAGGTCTGATATAAATAGACTCACCCAGAGAGATTGAGGAGGAAAAAGGGAACTGCCATGTTTGACCCTGCATTTTAAGAGAGAGAATCACTTAAGCATGAAGCCTCAAGAGGCTGGACCCACACAGCAGCTCAAGAGGAGACCAGCCCTGATTTATGCCTGATAGCTTACAGCTAAAGTTGGGAAGGGAGTGGAATAGCTGAGACTGATAGAGGAAGCCCTAAGAGACAAGCCCTATGCCAGCCTGCCTGAGAGAGGATGCTCAGAGGAGGAAGGAGAGAACAAGAGTGATTGCCCAAGAAAAACAGCTAGAGGACAGGCTGAAACAGCCCCAAAAAAGATCTCCTAGGGTTTAGGACAGCAGGTGAAGGCTGCAAACCACCCAGAGGAGAGAGGGCCAAAAGAGGGAAATAGCGACGACAGAACCGTGAGTTGGAACCAGCAGCCGCTGCTGCTGCCGGCAGCCTCCCCCACACTCTATAGAATTCTCGGGCCTCTGGGCCTGTGACTACAAAGGGGGCTCCAGGGATCTACCACTCCCGGAAAGGGGAGAGAGAGGGACACAGCCTTAGGCTGACTCAGGTTCTGACCTGCAAATTTGGGCTGCGGAGCCCCACGGACTCTTCCACACGGTGGTTGGCCCTGGGAGCCCAGGAAGGACTGGAGAAATCCAACCCTCCCAACCTCCCTCTCTTCTAGCCTGGACTAATTGTTGAGGACTCCACAGGAGAGGGGAGAGAGACCTTGGGGCTGACCCTGCTTTTGACTCCCAGGTTTGGTCTGCCCTGTCCCAAGAGCCCTTCCAGGCCGGGTGTGGCTGCACCATTGTTTGCCTTGGAGCCTGCAAGGGGATAAAGATATACAAACCTCCCAATCTCCTCCTCTACTAACAGGGACTGATTGTTGAGGAGTCAGAGGGGAGTGGAAATATTTCCTAGCTGGGAAAAGGGAGGGGGCTACCAGAGAAGGCTGGAGAACTGTCTCAGAAAGTTTGAATTACAAGGCTCTTAGCCCCGAGACAGCAAGCTCTATCACATTGATCTGGTCTGTGTCACAACAAATACACTCTGACAGGCATTGAATTGAGAGCTGCCAATGAGCACCATCTCCTGGCAGACCAAGGAAGTGCACATAAGAAAATTAAAAATAAATAGGAGAGGCTTTTCCTGGCCTCTATAGCCTCCCTGTCCAAGGCCCTAGGAAACGACTCTCAACCAATTACTGGGTCCAGTGCCCAGTTTTGAGCAACCAGCAGGACAATCCTAACAATCAAGGTTGAGCCAAAAATCAAATAGCTGTGGTAACTGACAACCTCCTGCCACTAAAACCCTATAAAAGAGAAAGAGATAGAGGATCTAAGTAAAATACAACCTAACCAGATGTCTAAACACCAGCAAAAAATTATGAGCCATACTAAGAAAATAGAAGACATGGCCCAAGAAAAGGAATACTTCAAAGTCCCAAAAGAGATGCAGAATTTGAGAACTAATCAGTGAGATGAGCACGAATTTCCAAAATCAAATTAATGAGATGAAAGAAAATATAGTTAAAGAGATAAATGACATCAAGAAGACATTGAGTAAACGCAAAGAAGAATTTGAAATCCTGAACAGAAAAGTAATGGAGTTCATGGGAAAGAAAGACATAATAGGCGAAGTCAAAATCACATTTGAGGCATACAACAGCAGACTCGAAATGATAGAAGAAAGAATAAGTGATATCGAAGACAGAACAGCTAAAATTGAAGAGAGAAAAGAATGGAAAAAATTGAGCAGGGGCTCAGAGAGTTGAATGACAACACAAAACATAACAACATACGTGTCATGGGAGTTCCAGAAGGGGAAGAGAAAGGAAAAGGGGCAGAAAGAGTATTTGAGGAAATAATAGCTGAAAATTTCCCAACTCTCATGAAAGAAATGAACTTACATGTCCAAGAAGCACACTGTACCCCAATGAGAATAAATCCAAATAGACCTACGCCAAGACACATACTATTCAGAATGTCAAATGTAAAAGATAAAGTGAAAATTCTCAGAGCAGCAAGAGAGAAGCAAGCAATCACGTACAAAGGACATCCAGTACGACTTAGTGCAGATTTCTCTTCAGAAACCATGGAGGCGAGAAGACAGTGGTATGACACAATTAGGATACTGAAAGAGAAAAACTGCCAGCCAAGAATTCTTTATCCAGGAAAACTGTCTTCAAATATGAAGGTGAGCTTAAAGTATTCACAAACAAACAGAAACTAAGAGAGTATGAAAAAAAGAATCCACCTTTGCAGGAAATATTAAAGAAAGCCTTAGAACCTGAAAGAAAAAGGCAGGAGAGAGAGGCTTGGAGGAGAGTATAGAAGAAAGAAAAGAAGAGAGGATAACCAAAAGAGTAAAAAGAGAGACAAAAACAAGATGACATATGAAAACCAAAGAATAAAATAGAGGAAATAAATACTGCATTTTCAGTAATATCATTGAATGTGAATGGATTAAATTCCCCAATCAAAAGATACAGGCTGACAGAATGGATGAAAAAACATGAGCCATCCATATGCTGCTTACAAGAAACTCACCTCAGACCCAGGGATACAAACCGGCTGAAAGTAAAAGGTTGGAAAAAGATACTCCACGCGAATAGTAACCAGAAAAGAGCAGGGGTAGCTATACTACTATCAGACAAAACAGACTTTAAATGCAAAAAAGTGATAAGAGATACGGAAGGCCATTATATATTAATAAAAGGGACGATCCTCCAGGAAGATATAACAGTCATAAATATCTACACACCTAACCAGGGTGCCCCAAAATATATGAGACAAACTCTGGCAAAACTGAAGGGAGAAACAGACATCTCTACAATAATCACTGGAGACTTCAACACCCCTCGCACATCATTAGATAGAACAACTAGACAGAAGATCAACAAGGAAACTGAGAACTTGAACAATATGATAAACAAGTTAGACCTAACAGACATTTACAGAACACTGCATCCAAACTCAGTGGGTTATACATTCTTCTCAAGTGCCCATGGATCTTTCTCCAGGATAGACCACATGTTAGGTCACAATACAGCTCTCAATAAATATAAAAAGATTGAAATTATACAAAGCACCTTCTCAGATCATAATGGAATGAAACTAGAAATCAATAACAGACAGGAAAAAAGTAAATTTGC